>OZ010573.1:73658686-73748686 GCA_963932145.1 Acanthosepion lycidas
ATGTGGACTTATAGGGCCCCAGTACGTGCAATTATGGCGATTAATGGAGCCATTTGATTTAAAGGTTCCCTCATCGCTCCACACGATTTATTGTGGAAACCCTGCATCTTCTGCACATTTTGCCAGGTACCGTTCACAGAATTGAACTCTCCGGTCAGGATCATCTTCGTTGAGGCATGGATTAGTCTTGGAATATAGCATTTCCAGTGCAGACGCTTCATGATGCGATAGATGCTATCTTTTGAGCGGTGTGTATCCCGACCATTTTGTCGAAGTGATTTCTGTGGTGATCGAAGGAATGTTTCCTCCACCTGCTCTCCTTTTCCTTGTCTCGTGGATGTCCGTCGTCATCCAGAACATTTCTTGTTGATGTTCTGGACGGTTCTATCTGCTTCAAATTTGTCTCTTATTTGAGCAATGGTTTTGCGAATTCCCTTCTGAATCGTTTTTGCAATGGCATTTTCGGTCTTCCAGTAACATTTCAGGACAATCTTCCTCTCTTCCAAACTAAGTTGTTTTCCCGCCATGCTGTGATTAATTAATTACACCTGCATAAAAATAAAAAAAAAAACATGCTAGAGACAGTTAAAGTATGAGTACATTTTTTTGAGACACCCTGTATATGGATATGCATATATACGTGTGTGTGTCTGAGCATATTCATGTAATGTTAACGTTTTTTTTTTCTTTTTCTAGAAACATTAATGCTAGAGTTTATATTTATTACAACTTCTTTTTCCAGATATGCCTCAGAGGCGAAAGAAGCTGAGGAAATGAAAACCAAACTAGGATTGAAAAACTGTGATTCTGATTCTACCCTTGAATCACTAATTCTCAAACGAAGAACCAATCAGTTCAGCAAAACAATTTCAAATCTTGAAGAAAAATACTGTAAACCTCCTAAAAATAAAAAGAAATCCAAATGAAAATCATCTTAAGCTAAATCAGCTTAAGATGATTTTCATTTAGATTTCTTTAAAATGTTACCTGTATTTGTTTTGTATCCAATAAAAGTATTATTTTTTTTATTCAATCCTTTGAAGTGTTTGGTTTATTTTACATATATACATGCACACACACACATACATGCACACACACATACATGCACACACACATACATACACACACACATACATACATATATATATATATATATATATATATATATATATATATATATATATATATATATATATATATCTTTTGTAAATGGTATCATAATGTCTCAACATGTAATATGGCTCTAGTAACAAAACCTGAAAGCCAGCGTATGCGGAATTAGACTGACCGACCCCACAATGGAGATGGATGTTGAAAATGACTTTATTTGTCTTCATTGATGACGATAATATTTAATTTTTCTTAAAAATAGACATGATTACTACGTCAGGTTTTCTCAGAAATTCTTGTATGACTGTATCCCAGGCCACGGCCTCCAAGTATGACATTTTACAGGGTCTATCCCGGTCTGCTTGTTTGGCCAGGATCAATCCTGGTATCACAGAACAGGCCGCCAGCCTACTCGTTGGTCGTTGATGGCGTTTGACACAACAGCTGGTCTCTAAGTTGACCTCTTCAACTGTGACATCTCTTACCCACGTGATTTTGATCTTTAGAGAGTCAATCCGAATTTCCACTGTGGTATCTTAACCATGCTAAACCAAGGAGTTGAACACGTTCATACAAGGGAAATTTTGTCTACTAAAATTGATCATTGACACCTTTCAGCAGACGGCTTTAACCTTTGGCTCCTGACCTGCCAGCTGTGTCTAGTTGAATCGCGTTGTGTAACTTTTTCAACAAAATTCATACATCTGTTCCCATATCCTGGGAAAATAATTCTTTCTGACAAGAAACTAAAATTGTTTTGTTTTAACCACTTTTTCTCTGTTTTCATCCATACGCCATGTTAAATATTGTCACACTAGTATGTTTTTCTATTTAAATCTAAAATCTGGAGTAATTTTAGCTCACTCAATTTAAAAAAATACATCTTTTTACCACAAAGGCTCTTGATTCAAAATTTTAAATGAACACTGAAATTTCTGTGAGCCATGATTTAAACGTTTTCAAGGTAATATGTATAAAATGTCTGCAATTTATTATTTAAAACTTTATACTGGCAAGCCCTAGGAAATAATATTTTTAGTCAATTCTTTTTTCTTTTCTTTAAAAAAGTTATTTATCAAAATTGCAAGAAGATTTTATTTTCAGTCTTCTTGAATTTGAATATACAGTAGAGATGAATACTCAAAGTAAGAGATATCTATATCTATATCTATATATATATATATATATATAATATATATATATTATATATATATATATATATATATATATATTAATCATTTCACCTCAAACAAGGCAATAAAGCCACTAATATGCAAGGAGTTAGTGAATGTAAGAGAATGAGATTTTCCTTCTCTTTTGATTCTTCCTTCTGCTTCGAGGCTGTACCTTGGACTTCTTCATTACTTTTTGATTCAACGTCTAGATTCCCTTGTTTCTTAGCCTTTCTCTGAGCTGGGAAAGAGCTATCTGATCCTCCTGCTCCTCCCACTCACTGATTTCTTGATTAGGGTGTTTCCCTTTAAAACCCTTGACTGGATTTCCTTGCTTTTCTCCTTTTCTGTGGACACGTCTCCATTTCTTCCGGTTCAACTAGAGTTACCTTCCTTGTTCTTGCTTTCTTACGCCTTGGCTCACTCATTTCTAGATTAGCTATTTCAGCTTTCTTCAGATCATTGACATGGGTCCTCCTTGCACGTCCTGCCACTAGATCACATATTAATATGATACTGCTCTACTATCCGGTAGTATGATTCCCATCTCTGGTCCAGCTTTCCCCGTCTCTGGTGAATTTTATAGTAGACACAGTCTCCAACCTTCAATTCTGCTACCTTACTTCCAGTATTCACCCTCTCATTTCTCTTCTTCCATCTTTATTCTTCTGGCCTGTTCAAATATTTTATGTTGTTCCAACAACAGCTGATGATGATGATGATCTTCCCCCCGTATACTTTATTTGGGGCTTCAGCTAGTTATCCGCAGACAGGACCACGTCTCTGCCAAATAACAAAGTATGGTGAACATTTGGAAGTTTCGTTAATCGTAACCCTCATGGCCACCAGTGCCTGTGTCAAGTACAGATCCCAATTATCTGTATTTTCTCTAGCCAGTTTAGCTAACACATCTCCCAAGGTTCTATGAAACCTTTCCACTTTAGTGTTTCCTTGGGGGTGATATGGAGATATTTTTATGTGCTCTATATTCAAACCTGTCAGCACTTCTCTCATTATGCTGTTTATATTCTCTGTGCCATTATCAGTGACAAGTCGTACAGGGGCCCCATACCTAGGGAAGATTTCACTTATCAAGTCGGCTACAGTTTTAGCCATCTTGTCTGGTACTGCAAATGCCTCGGGCCAATTTGTTAGCGAATCAATAAAACTCACTATAGTTATTTCCTCATGCAGTTTCTCCATATGGTCCTGATACATCCATACTCACTTTTTCGAGGGGGAAGCTTGGCACATCCAATGGGGCCATTTCATGCCTTCTACTCTGTGACTGGCACACTACACAACTCTGAACATAATTAGTGACCTCTCCATACAATTTGGGCCAATAGTACTTTCTCCCTATTAGGTCATATGTTCTATCAATTCCCATGTGCCCCAACCTCTTGTGGCACTGTTGTAATATCTCTGGCCTCAAAATTTTGGGCACATACAACTTGGCTTTAACTTCCTCATCTCTGCCTGAGAGATAATACAGCCTTTCATCTATTATTGCATAATTGGTGGTCTCTCCTGCCTTCACCTTTTCTCTAAGGGCAGCTATCTCACTGCCTCCTTGCTTCTTCTCAATCCCTTCTGTCCAGTAAGGATTGTTCATCATCTATGCGTCCCCTTCCTCGTCTGATTCTAACATAGGGCGATCCTTTAACTTACTGGAGTTAATTACTCCAATTCTGTAAGCTTCGACTGCTTGATTGGACCTCCTCGTCTTTTTCTTCCTTTTCTTCGGACATGGGGGTGTGATGGCGATCTCACGGGGTCTTCTCTGTACCGATTCAGTCGACGACTGAGTTAGCTATTTCAGCCTTCTTCAGATCATTGGCATGAACCCTCCTCGCTCGTCCTGCCACTTGATCCCATATTACATATGATACTGGGCCCGTCTGCTCTACTATCCGGTAGTACGGTTCCCATCTTTGGTCCAGCTTTCCCTCTCTCTGGTGGATTTTATAGTAGACAGGGTCTCCAACCTTCAATTCTACTACCTTTCTTTCAGCATTCACCCTCTCATTTTTTTTCATCTGGGCCCTCTTTATTCTTCGTCTGGCCTGTACAAATATCTTATGTTGCTGTTCCAGCAATAGTTGATGATGATCTTCTCCCATATACCTTCTTCGGGGCTTCAGTAGGTTATCCACAGGCAGGACCACGTCTCTGCCAAACAACAAAAAGTAAGGAGAAAATCTGGAGGTTTCGTTTATCGTAAACCTCACGGCCGCCAGAGCCTGCGTCAAATACAAGTCCCAATTTCCAGTGTTTTCTCTGACCAGCTTGGCCAATACATCTCCCAAGGTTTTATGAAACCTTTCCACTTTAGCATTTCCCTGGGGGTGATATGGGGATGTTTTTATGTGCTCTACATTCAAACCTGTCAAAACTTCTCTCATGATGCTGTTCACATTCTCCGTGCCATTGTCTGTTACCAATTGCACAGGGGCACCATACCTAGGGAAGATTTCACTTATTATCAACCCGGCCACAGTTCTGGCCTTCTTGTCTGGTACTGCAAATGCTTCAGGCCAATTTGTTAGCCAATCGACAAAACTCACTATATAGTTGTTTCCTTGTGCAGTTTCTCCATATACATCCATACTCACCTTCTCGAAGGGAAAGTTTGGTACGTCTGTTTCCTCCAAGGGTGCCATTTCCTGCCTTCTGCTCTGCGACTGGCACACTACACAACTACGAACATAGTTAGTGACCTCTCCGTACAGTTTGGGCCAATAGTACTTTCTTCCTATGAGATCACATGTCCTATCAATTCCCATGTGACCCAACCTCTCGTGGCACTGCTCCAATATCTCTGGTCTTAAACTTTTGGGCACATACAACTTGGGCTTGACTTCTTCATCCCTGCCTGAGAGATAATACAGCCTTTCCTCTATTATGGCATACTTGGTGGTCTCTCCTGCCTTCACCTTCTCTCTCAGAGCAGCTATTTCACTGTCTGCTTGCTCCTTCTCAATTCCTTCTGTCCAGTAGGGATCGGTTATTATCTGGGCGTCCCCTTCTTCGTCCGATTCTAACATGGGGCGATCTTTTAGCTTATTAGAGTTAATTACTCCTATTCTATAGGCTTTATCATCTACTCCCTGTTCTACCTTTACAGATCTTTCTTCCAGTTGTTTCGGTATTCTTGAGAGTAAATCTGCGCACGTGTTTTCCTTTCCTGCCAAATACTCTATCTTACAGTGGTAGCCACTTAACTTAAGTGCCCACTGTTGAATTTTCTTATTATTTGTCCACTCTGCCTGCAATAAGTACTGCAAAGGTTTGTGGTCTGTTTTTATAGTAAAGACCGCACCATTTAAATAGTAGTCCAGTTTTTGGAGAGCATACATGATGGCATATGCTTCTCTTTCTATTACTGGCCACCTCTGTTGTGTCTCTGAGAGCTTATGGGAGAGGAAGTATATCTGTACTTCCTCTGGTATGCCAGGCACTGGTCCTTCCTTATCAGGACACGGCTGGGTAAGTACTGCCCCTACACACTGCTCGCTGGCATCCGTGTATAATATCATGGGCTTGCTGAGGTCTGGGTACGCCAGCAGTGGGACGGTTGTCAACTGTCCCTTTAGCGAATCAAATGCTCGTTGACAGTCCTCTGTCCACTTGAACCTAGCGTATTTCTTCGTCAGGGCTACTAGTGGTATGGCAATTCTTGAAAATGCCGGGACGAAGCGTCGGTAGTAGCCTATAGCTCCTATAAAACCTCTTACCTGTCTCACTGTCTTAGGCTCTGGCATTTCCCTTATGACCTTTACCTTATCCATGTCGGGTTTAATACCGTCTCCGTTTATGACGAAGCCTAAATACCTAGTTTCTTCCTTCAGAAACTGACACTTTGACAATTTTAATTTTAATCCGTGTTTCCTCAACCTTCCCAACACCTGTCCTAAATGAAAAAAGTGTTGTTCCACTGTCTCCGAAAATATCAAGATATCGTCCAAATACGCCATGGCAAAGCTCTCGTATCCTCCTAACACTATTGACATTAGCTGTTGGAAGACTCCCGGGGCATTAGCTAGACCGAATGGCATCACCCTGAACTGAAACAGTCCCAGGTGACACGCAAATGCGGCCTTCTCCTTGTCAGCCTCATCCAGGGCTACTTGCCAATACCCGGACCTCAAGTCCAACGTAGAGAAGTACTTTGCCTTCCCTAATAATGCCAAAATGTCGTCTATCAATGGCAATGGCACCGCCAACGGCTTCGATATAGAATTTAGCTTCCTAAAATCTACACAGAAACGATGCCCGCCATCTTTCTTACCTACTATTACTATTGGGAAGCTCCAAGGGGAGATCGATCTTTCGATCATCCCAGCTTCCAACATTTCCTCTACTGCCTCTTCTACAAGTGGTCTTTTATGTATAGGTGTCCGGTAGGGTTTCAATTTCACAGGGGGGTGGTCTCCGGTGTCGATTTTCATTTCGACTGTGTGGGTCTGACCTAGCTCCTTGTCTGACTGGGCCACCACATCTCGATTGTTCCTTAACAGACCCCCCACTCTGGTTCTAAATTGATCCGGTGCTAATATATCCTCATCTAAGATTCCCTCTGTTTGCTCTACTAGCTTCCTTCGTTCCTCCTCGAATCTCACCCGACTCAGAGTTCGTAGGGGAAGTGCTCTCCCTATCTTCTCCCCTCTCCTAACCTTTATAGTCTTTTGGGCCTGGTTCACCATCATTATGGGCACCAACTCGGCTGCCTCCACTACCGTTTCGCACAGGGTTACCTCGTTATCTTCTAGGCCCTTTCCTTCTACAGGGACCAACTGCAGGGGTCCTCTCCATACCCTTTTTCCTGACATTAACCTACCCTTTCCCGACACTGCGGTTCTAGGAGGTAACTTTACATCTTCCTCCACCACTATGGTTATCTCTTCCTCTGGTGGGCATCCCAATGGCGTTCTCTCGCCGTTCACCACCAACACAGTAGGATTAAACTCAATCTGGGCCCTCTGGCTCCGGAGCCAATCTTCTCCCAAGATTGCCTCCGTACACAGGTCGGGGGTTACGTAAAAATTTTGGGTGCTTTTTACTTTCCCAATCCTCACCGGGAGCCTCACCATCCCTTTTATCTTCAGGGGGGCTCCATCTGCTTGCGTGATCTCTATGTCCGCTTCCCGTAACCTTCTCTTCCGTTTCACCCGCCTGTATGTTTCCTCTCTCATCAATGACACAGATGCTCCTGTGTCCACCAGAGCCCTCATCTCCCTACCCCCTATCTCTGCTCTACAGGATAGTTCTTTCTCTTGCGTTAGCGAAGAGAACACTTGAGCTTTCTTCTTCCTGGGTCTCCACCCTTGGGTCAACCCAGCCATGGGTGCCGGTGGTAATAAATCACCTTCATTTTTCTCATGAGGTGGAGTTCTGCGCCCCCTGCACCTGGGCGACCCCGGCCGGACCTCTCCCGGTCTCCCGCGTTCGTTTCTAAGGATACAGTTTCTCTTCAGGTGTCCTGGCCTCCTGCAAAACCAGCACCTTCTTGTTGGACAGCTTGCCGCAAAGTGGCCCGCCCGACCACATGTCCAACATTTTGCTCTTTTCCTTTTCAACTGGGTTGGCCTTGTGTCTATTCCCGGGGGAACCCGTCCTCTATTCAAGCGGTTCGCCCGTCCACTGGTCCAAGTTTTTATTTCTCTTCTTTTTAACTGGGCCACCCTCCCTCTTAATTCCGGGGTGGCCCGCTGGCTTTTCCCTGGGCCGGTCTCTTGGGCTCAGCCTTCTTTGTTAATATCGGTGGGGCACCCTTCCTCAGCCCGCACCACTTGGCCAGGTGTCCTTTCTTACCACACCTGGTGCATCTGTCCTGATCGAAGTCTGGGGGTAACCCCCACTTCGTCGGACATTCCGCCGCCCTGTGGTCCTCGTGCCCACAGGTCCAGCAGACCAGCCCGTATCGACCCGGCGTCGGCTTATAAAGGCCATGCCTGGTCGACCATGCTTTTCTATTGGGGTCCTCCTCCCATAATTCTGCCCGATCCACCTCATCCTTAACCCTCTGATTCCACGCGGGGGGTCTTCCGCCTACCCCCCTCTTTCCAGCCTCCTGACTTGGCATCTGCTTCTTCCCACACCTCTTCACTTTATCCCACACGCCCTGGCTCTCCCTGGCCAGCTCCACCGCTGCCGACAGTCTGAGCGGTCCTTCCTTCAGTACGTCGTGACGAACACGCTCGTCGCTCAGCGCCTCTATATACAGGTCCGCCAGTTGGGCCTGCATAACTGCATTATCCCTGACCACTTCGGGGAATGCCAACGATGATAGCTTCCCCGCTCGGGTCCCTAATTCTCCCGGGGTTTCATCCCGTAGCTGTGTCAGTTCTAAAAGGGCCCTCATGTCCTCTATGGCCGTACCTTCGTCGACGAACTCTTTGGTTAGCAGTCTTTTTATCTCTTCCCAAGACAAGCAGGGTTGATTTTCCAAGAGCCCCCTCACGAACTCAGACGCTTTTCCCTTTGTGGCATCGTATGCCAAATACAGGGATTCTTGGTCCGAAAGCTCGTAGATGATTCGGCTCTTCTCAAGGATTGCCAGCCAGTTTTTAAACTCCTTCCCGCTGCCATCAAATACTGGGACCCTCGGTCCACCTAACAGCTTCCTTAAATCCACTGACAACCCCCGCCTTACTTCCTCTTCACCCCCCACTGCTCTATCCGAATCACAGTCCGACATGTCTACAGAGAAAGACAATCTATGCAGCAACAATCGAGGTTGGGAAATAAAATAAGGTGTCCTACCTTGCAGACGATTCTGTTCTTGTTCCTTTCGGTCCCGGTCGTTTTGAGTTCCATTTGAATTTTCAGCAACGGCGGTCGATCGATGTGACGTGACGCGGCTGTCTCAGGGTTGATCCTGGTCACGGCACCAATTGTGACGGGTACACACCTGGCCCAGGGTCGAATCCTCTGGTTACGGCGCCAACTGTGACGTCGCTCCTCCTGGTCGCTCCTCCTGGTTCCAAGCGTGCCGCTCCAACCTCTTGGTTAGATGATCACCAGCCTCGCCTTTCCCAACCCGCTTCCAATACCTGGTTGCTAAAGCAACTGTACTGATCTCCGGTCTGTCTACCCACGCTGTGTTTAGATCTTAGACAGACGGGACCAGCAGGGATTGGGCCGTATGCAAGTTGAGTCCGACGGGGGTGGCAAAACACAAGTAAAAGAAAAAAAAAACTCACGAGACAAAAAATTACCGATAAAAAAAAGGGTGACAACCTTTTATATCTAATGTCCGTTACATAAAGAAAAATTGTTCTCATTCCCGACCCGCTCTGTGGACTATGGTACCAAGCTTACATCATACAACTTAACGATTTCGAATTGTCTACTCTCTAGAATTGTGTATGTCGGAGTGTGGTTTAGTTCGACACTGGGGCTAATTTCTATCAATCATTCGCAGTTGATTCTTCTCTTCGACTTGAGTTGTATTTCTTCACTTCGATCTGGTTGGGTCGAATTCTGTTCTCGGCTGGGCTTGATTTTAACTTCTTCTTCTTCTTCCGTCCAGTAACTCTTTGGCCTTGTCTTCGACTTGGCTGCAACTTCTCCGCGGCTTTCGAGTAATCTTCTTCTTCGTCGACTTAGATAGAACTTCTCTTGTCTTTGACTTGGGCCGGAAGGATTTCTTGTTTTCGACTCGGGCTGGAAGGATTTCTTGTTTTCGACTCGGGCTGGAAGGATTTCTTGTTTTCGACTTGGGCTAGAAGGACCTCCTGCCGCAACCCAGCCGCAACCCCCCCGCCGTCCGAGGTGATCTCTTCTCGCTGCCGTCCGGGGCTGAACTCATCTTTTGTCGATTGGGGTCCTGCTTTTATTGACGCCGCAGCAAACCGGGGTGGGTCTGTCGGCGTCAGGGCTCTCTCGATAATCCCAAAAGTCGCATTAGTTCTGATTTCCCATTATCGCTATTATTTTCACCCCTACTTCCTCACAGTGCCTCTGGGGGGAAGACGCATACCCATCTCTCCCGGTCTCTCGTATGTCAGGTGACCGTTTTCGACCAATGGTTCTTGATCGAGCATTCTCCCTCCTCTTTCCGCATATCACGTGACCGCTTTCGGCTAATGAGACTGTGGTGGGACGCCTCCCGTCTCCAATCGGGCGTGGCTTACATCGTTCTTGTTCTAAAAAAAAACAAAATCTAATTTGGCCTTTTTCACACGTACGAAAAATGATAATCTTGGCTTTTTCTCACCTGGGTTCTGTCAAAACAGCCTGCCGCTAATTAGATGTGACTTCAGGAAAGAATATTGGCGCTATCTGTGAGCCGAGACAATTGTTTTCTTTCCTTCTTTGTTTTTGGTCAGACCTGATAGTCAAAAATCTTAATTATCTGAATTGAAAATGTCTCCACTTCATCATCGTGGGGTTCCAATTTTTAACAGGTCAGAATCTGTATACAGTTCCACCGGTCACCACCTCAACACAAAAAACACCTTTCCTCCGATTAAAATTTCGTTTTCATTGTTCAAAAAAATCTTTATTGTTTCAGCCAACCTTAACAAAACTTCCATCCTACGCGGACACGGAATTAGTTCAAGTGCTTGACCTGATAATTTTGACACTTGTTAGGTGCTGGTCGCATGTGTGTGTTTTCGCTTATGACCGGGTTTTGTTTTATCTTTCTGTCTTTCCTCTTCTTTTTGTTTTATTTTATTATCTCCAAAACTCAATTTCTTCAACAAAATATAACAATTTCTATTTCCCTGGATTTCGGTCAGGTAATTTGACCTGATATATTTTGACACCTGCCTTGTCTTAGTTTTACTTATGACCGGGTTTTGTATCATCTATTCCTCTTTCTCTTTCTTTTTATTATTTTTTTTTTCTTCTCTTTGGATCGCCTAAATACAGTTAGAGAATTATTCTCAAAACTCAATTATTCTTCGTTTCTAAATAACTAACAACTGGTTAATAAACCGAATAAAATTAAATCATATTTCTATGAATATCTCTTTTTAGTCTTTCTAAAAATGCAGGGTGCCACAATGGGCTTCTTGAGGTCTGAGTACGTCAGCAGTGGAACTTTAAGGTATCAAATGCCCTTTGGCAGTCTTCTGTCTATTTGAACCTAGCGTATTTTTTCGTCGGTGCTACTAGGGGTATGACAATTCTCGAGAATGCCGGGATGAATCGTCTGTAATACCCTATAACCCCGCCCCTATAAACCCTCTTACTTGTCTCACTGACTTAGGCTCTGGCATTTCCCTTATAGCTTTCACCTTATCCATGTTGTGCTTAATGCCTTCTCCGTTTATAACAAAGACCAAATATCTAGTCTCATCCTTCAGAAATTGACATTTTGATAATTTCAATTTTAAACCATGCTTTCTTCCTCTGCCAAACACTTGTTTTAGAGGGGAAAAGCGTTGTTCTGGTGTTTCTGAAAATATCAGAATATTGTCTAAATATTCCATAGCAAAACTCTTGCATCACCGTAACACTATTGACATAAGTTGCTGGAAGATTCCCAGGGCATTAGCCAAACTGAATGGCATCACTCTGAACTGAAACAGTCCCAGGTGACAAGCAAATGCGGTCTTTTCCTTGTCAGCCTCATCAAAGGCTACCTGCCAATACCCGGACCTCAAGTCAAACGTAGAGAAGTACTTCACTTTCCTCAATAATGCCAATATGTCATCAATTAGTGGCAATGGCACCGCCAAAGGCTTAGAGATGGAATTCAGTTTCCTAAAATCCACACAAAAACGGTGCCTGCCATCTTTCTTGTCTACTATCACGATTGAGAAGCTCCAAGAGGAAATTGATCTTTCTATCATCCCAGCTTCCAACATGTCTTTCACTGCCTCTTCCACTAGGGGCCCCTCAGAACTGGTGTTCTATAAAGCTTCAATTTCACAGGGGGGGGTGATCGCCAGTATCGATCTTCATTTTTACAGTGTGGGTCTGGCCTAATTCCTTATCTGATTTGACCACCACATCCCGATTATTTCTTAGCAGACCTCCCACTCTAGCCCTAAATTGATCAGGTGCCAATATCTCTTCATCTGCTATTTCTTCTAGTTGCTCTACGTATTTTCTTTGCTTCTCATTGAATTTCACTCAATTCAGAGTTCAAAGGGGTAGTGCCTTTTCTACCTCCTCTCCTCTCTTAACCTTTATTGTCTTGTGGGCCTGGTTCACCACCATAATGGGCACTAATTCAGCTCCCTCTACTACTGTCTCACGCAGAGCTACCTTATTCTCTTCCGGGCCCTTCTCCTCTACAGGGACCAATTGCAGGGTTCCTTTCCTCATTCTCTTCTCTGTCACCAGTCTACCTTTACCTGACACTGCTGTTCTAGAGGGTAGCCTTATATCTTCCTACATCACTATTGTTATAACTTCTTCTGGTGGATTTCCCAATGGCGTTCTATTGCCATTTACTACCAACACAGTGGGGTTAAACTCTATACGAGCCTTTTGGCTCGGAAGCCAACCTTCTCCCAAGATTGCTTCTGTATACAGATTGGGTGTTATGTAGAAATTCTGGGTACTTCTCAATTTTCCTATTCTCACAGGAAGCCTCACCATCCCTTTTATCTCCGGGGTGGGGGGCACCATCCGCCTGTGTGATCTCTATATCTGCTTTTCGAATCCCTTCCTTCTGTTTTACCCGCCTGTATTCTTTTTTCCCTCAGCAATGAAACAGACGCTCATGTGTCTATTAGAACTTTCATTGCATTAGCAAAGAGAACACCTTGGCCTTCCTTCTCCTAGGTTCTCATCTCTGTGTTATCCCAGTCATATGTGCTGGCAACAACAACCTCCCGTCATCCTCCTCACATAGGAGAGTTCTTCGTCTTCTCTGCCTGGGCGGTCACGATTGAACCCTTCCCAGTTTCTTTCTGCCGTTTCTGAAAGCACAATTCCTTTTCAGGTGCCCTGGTCTTTTACAAAACCAGCACCTTGTTGGACAGTTAATTGCAAAGTGGCCCACCTGACCACATATCCAACATTTCATGCTCCTTCTTTTCACATGAGCTACCCTCCCTCTTATTTCTGGGGGGACCTGCCCTCTGCCTCAGTGGCTCTCTTGGCCACATGTCCAACATTTCATGCTCCTTCTTTTAACTGTGCCACCCTCACTCTTACTTCTGGGGTGGCCCGCTGGCTTTTCCCTGGTCCTGTCTTTCAGGTGCAGCTTTCTTTAATAATATTGGTGCGGTACCTTTCCTTATCCCGCACCACTTAGCTAGGTATCCTTTCTTCCCACACCTAGTACATCTATCCTGGTCAAAGTCTGGGAGCAATCCCCACTTTGTCGGACAGCCCGCCGCTATGTGGTCCTCATACCCACATGTCAAGCAGACTAGTCCGAATCGACCTGGCGTAGGATTATAAAACCCATGCCTTGTCGACCAAGCCTTTCTTTTGGGATTTTCTTCCCATAACCCAGGCTCTTCTACCTCCTGCTTGACACTTTGATTCCATGTGGGGGCTCACTTTCTTTTCCCCTTTCTTCCTATCTCCCAAATTTGCTCTTGTACCTTCCTATCCCTTACTTTCTCCCAAACTCCCTGGCTCTCTTTAGCCAACTCCACTGCCACCGACAACCTTAGCGGTCCTTCCTTCATTACGTCGTGGCGAATATGCTCGTCGCTGAGTGCTTCTATATATAGATCGACCAACTGGGCTGCATTACTGCATTGTGTCTTACTTCTCTGGGAAAGCTAACGAAGACAGCTTCTGCGCTCGGGTTCCTAATTCTCCAGGGGTTTCGTCTTTCAGCTGTGCCATCTTCAGGAGGGCTCTCATGGCCTCTATCGCTGTCCCTTCATCAGAGAACTCCTGAGTCAGTAATACCTCTAGCCTTTCCCATGATAAGTGGGGTTCACTGGCCAAGAGCCCCTTTACAAACTCTGATGCTTTTCCTCTCGTGGCGTCATACGCCAAATACAAGGTTTATCAGTCTGAGAGTCCATAGACTATGCGGCTCTTATCTAGAGTTGCCAGCCAATCTCTAAATTTCTCGACTTACCCACAAGCTGGAATCCTAGGTCCACCTAACAATTTCCTCAGGTCTACTAACAACCTTTGTTCACCCCCTCTTCCTCTGTCTACCCTATCAGAATCGTGGTCAGACATATTTAAACAATTCAAAACAAAAAAAAACACAATCAAGAGCAGCAACAATTGAAAAATTATTGGGAGATTAACCGAAAAAAAAATCTCTCCCCTGACAGTTGATTTCCAGGTCGTTCCCCTTTGCTTCTGGGCTGTTGATCTAGAGGGTCTGGAACCGTATGGTTATAATTAACCAAAGTCCTTTGGTTCCTACTCTCGCCTGTTTCCGTTTGTCTAATTGAGATGCCGTGTGTTGTCCTCGGCGAAATTCTCTGTAACCCCTGTGGCAGTGGTTAGTTTAGGGTCGAATCCTGGTCATGGCCCCAATATGTGACACTGAGCTGTCGGCCCGTGGTCAACTCTCAGTCGTGGCGCGAAACTGTAATGTTTCTTCCATCGACATTTTGGGGTTGACCCTTAGTCGCTGCCACCAGCCTGTGTCCTGTGACACTGGCCCGTCCCGGGTCGAATCCTGGTTGTCGCTACTCGGTGGAATCCTTTGGTCAGGGTACCGAGTGGGATGGTCGGCCGATGCTAACAGCTTCACACCAGCTGCAACCGGTTCAACACCAGCCCCGTCATTCCCAGCTCACTTCCAACGTCTGGTTACCGAAGTAACTGCTTCAATCTCAATTCTGACCTACCAACGTTGTGATTTTGATCTCTAACACTTTCGCCCCAGCCCCTCAACCTCCGACGTCTTACTCCCTGGGCTGAGGTGTCTACTCGGTCTTAACTGAACTTAAGGGAATGGCCGTAGGTCCCCTGAGCATCCGTAGATCATTCGACCAGTCCACTGGTTTAATCTTGCTTCCTGCCCATGTTGTGTTTGGTTTGATCCAGAAAGCAGAAGTGATGTTCATCCATTCACAGTCGATTGAAGATGTAGACACTGCTGGGGAGTCTATGCTAAGAAATTTAGAATGCATAAAAAAAATTAACATTTGCAGAAAGCCGGACAAACAACTATTCAATGATTGAATTGTTAATGTCTTGTATAGCAGAAAAGAATAGTAGAGAAAAGAAAAGTATTTGATGTAAAAACTCATACACTGGATTCTAGACAGAGAGAGAGAGAGAGAGAGTGGGTTGTGATTAACTTGTTGTTAAATCGTCTCAGAACGATATACGACTCTTTCGATGAAGAGATAAAGATTTACCACTCTGATTATTGTAGCTTGTGCGATGTTTCCGTTTCCAGTGGTAGTAATAGCAGTAGCAGTCTTAGATATTGTAGGAGTAATTTGCTTTTCCGTACTTAGATCAACAAAATATGTTAGCGGGAGTTTCTCTGACGTCACTTTCAATCTTTGATCTCTCTCCACCCAGCTCGACAGACGAGTCAACCACACTGTCAACAGATTTCTGTGTGCATTTATATAGATAAACCTGGCTGATCATAAATCGAGCCTTGGCCCGCACGCAATTATCACGGGTGCGGCTTTCAACCCAAAATCATGTGAATTTCAAAGTTCCTCATAGCTTTAGTAAGCTCTATTTCAAATTTTAACCGATAAAAATTATTTTGATCATTTACCATTGTCTTTCTAATGACCCAATTCCCATCAGTAAAGAAAATTGCTCTGATCTAATTTCGCTACCCAGATTCACTCCAATTTCAATAAATAAATAAAAATATACGTGTGTGTGTTTGTTTCCCAAACTCTCTCTGTCACAGATCTTAGGTAGACGAGATCAATCAGGCATCGAGCTGTACTGTAAGATGAGTCCAGACTGGAGGTGATATTGCACAAGAGCAAAGAAAAAAAAGAAGCAAATAAAAATCCAAGATGTTAAAAAAAAATAACAAATTAACTTTATCCATCTGTTATATACAGGAGTGTGTTTTTCTCCCAGACTGTTTTCTACAGAGTGTGACACTTCTATGCTTCTTAAGCAAGTTTTGGTATCTTAAGTCAACTGGTTTAGGTTTTTGATGCTGGCTTGGCTTCGTTATTCAGTATAACTTGCTATTGGTAAGATAGGCGAAGTCGGAGGTCGTGGAATCTCTCGGTCAGCTTCTGCGAGGCAACACTCTGGTTCCTGCCACTCAAACTACTCAAACTCTCTGACTACACTAACTCTGTCGAACGGCCTGAGGACGTTCGTTTATTTGGATACCGACCAAAAACCGGTGCGGGGTTAGATGCAGTCTGGGGTTTTCGGTAAATCTCGATTTCTGACAAGAAATCTCTTTGTTGTCAGGTCAGGAAAATTTGATTACTTCCCATTTTTGGAAAATTAATCACTTTCCATTTTGAGGGTATCTCTTCATCCATGAGGAGAGGTCGGTGGAGATCTATCCTCCTAAACTCCTCTCTCACATTGATACCTCACACCAATCACTTCAGTGGGCATTAATAACTTCCCCGTCCTTCTCATCAAATTACCTCCTCCTATCACCATTGCTACAACTCGACCAACGGCATCCCGGCCGTGCGAATGTGGCTAAGCTGGCCTTCTTAAAATTATAACCCAGAATTTTTGTTTACAAAATTCCTATTTTTTTCCCATCGGCCAAAATTTTTACGAATCCCACATTGCCACTTAAAACCTCTCAGATCTTTTGGTTATTCAGAGTCTTCTTAACCAGCACTCTTTACAAATTCCATCAATCACTTACTTGTCAAAGTCTGCCATCTGGTCCCTTCATAAAGTTAGCTTTTACTGGAACCCTTGGCTTCTTGAGAAATTAAATTTCTTATCTCCCAATTCACGATTCTTCCATGATATGTTTTTCATGCCCAAAATTTCATGTCCCTGCTTTGTCGGCACTCAAGAAAAATGATATCTTGGGGAAGATAATTAATAGTGATTCTCTTTACTCCGTATCGGCAAATCATTTCATGCCGAAATTTTTATGATCACCACATGGCTACTCAACGTGTCGGCACCTGAAGACGACACTTTGGAAAAGTAAATAATAACATTTCTCTCTACCCCATATCGGCAAATCATTTCATGCCGAAATTTTTATGATCACCACATGGCTACTCAACGTGTCGGCACCTGAAGACGACACTTTGGAAAAGTAAATAATAACATTTCTCTCTACCCCATATCGGCAAATCATTTCATGCCGAAATTTTTATGATCACCATATGGCTTGCCCGATATCTCAGGGCTTTGCTTTTTCTGAATCTCGTGTTCTATCGGCAAGCATTTTTTACAAACAACATTAATCAATTGTCAAAAAGCTCACATAAGGCTTTTCTGTGAGTCTACTGTCTATGCCAATTTACGGGCCTTTGAGAAAGTGACTCGATTTTATTCTTAAGTAAAAAATAAAAATTTCAGGGTATCTTCTTTTCTGTTCTCAGTATTTTCTTGTTTTAATTTCTATGGTTACTTAGCCAATTACCATAGCTAAATAGTGTCATAGTGGACAGGACGGTCTGCATGTCAGAACAAGGTCCATCGGTGGCAGCCAGTAGCATCTACTCGTCGTCTGTGTCATTGCAAAAAGGACCTCACAATGTCACCACTCCGTCCCGAAGACCTAACGAAAGGATGACAAAGAAAACTCATGAAGAAGTCCAAGAATCGAAGTTGAAACTTCACGGACAAGAAGTTGAATCAAGTGAATGGGAAGAGGAAGATGAGATACCTCTCTCGACTTTGAGAAATGATAAAAAGCTAAAAGTTCAGTCAACGGAGAATGAAGAAATCCAGGGCTCAGAATCAAAACTGCCCAAAGAAAAAGAAGAAATACCTATCTCCCAGACCTCCAAACAGTTAAGGAATGAAAAGAAGTCAAGGGTGAAAATAGAATTTACCCCTTAAGAGATTGAGAGAGGCTGGGAAACCCAAATCTCAATAAAAAGGGATGGCTGTGAACAGGGGATCATTCAAGACCGTACCAGATGAATAAAAGTGGCAGTACAGAAATCAGTTAGACTGTCTCAGGTATGTGGAGGGGAATCCACTGGGGAAAAAAAAGTGAGGCTGCCATTATCCTTAGTAAATTTGCCCCTGGAATGCTCAGCATTCACAGTATCCGTCTCCCTGCCCCCATATTACCAGAGGGAAGAGAAATAT
This sequence comes from Acanthosepion lycidas, assembly GCA_963932145.1. NCBI lineage: Eukaryota > Metazoa > Mollusca > Cephalopoda > Sepiida > Sepiidae > Acanthosepion > Acanthosepion lycidas. Next base: position 73,677,100 of record OZ010573.1, read on the forward strand.
AAGGAAAAGGATTCATTTGTAGAATTGATTAACAGAAGTTTGGACAATTACACGAAAGTGTGGAACCCAATAGTAAGTGAATTCCCTAACATTGCATTAAAGCAGATGCCAGTATTATAGGAACCTGTAGAGAGGATAAAATATGAATCAGTTAAAAAACCAACTAAAGATGTTAGGAGAAGGAAGGATGGCTTGCGAGGATAGTAAGAAAATTATAATAAATTGGTCAGTGGTGATAGGTACTTTGATATTTGTTGCTGTAATAGTAGCAGTAATATGGAAATTTAATAGATATAGAAGGAGGTTGGTTGATGGTACTCTGGTGAGTATGCAGCAGCTTGGAAGGGAGTTACCTGGCAGTGTTCATTGTCGAACCAGACCAACCCAAGATAAGAAGTTGTGTTGACTTCAACAAATGAAGCAGAGGTACATTCAATGCCTGTCAAAAACAAACCAACACCCACATTTGTACAGAAAAGAATAATGACCAAAAAAAACAAGCCATAAAATAAAAAAAAACACACAGGCAGACTCACACATACACACATACTCACTTTTTTAAATTGCAGGTATACACAGAAGAAGGAAAAGAGAACTTTTCAAAATGCATATGAAAATTTTATAGTGCTTGGAAATGCTGCCTGAAAAGTAGCACATGTTAAATAGTGTATTGGGGTTTGAAATGTCATTTACCCGTAAATGACAAGATGGGTAAGGGAGAGATGTAACGATATTAAGGCAGAAGATGACATCAGGAAGGCTGACATCATATAATGGCTCCTCCTGAAAGAGGAAGGGATCTTCCAAAATTGAAAGTATGAAACAGAAAACGAAAGAAGGAGACTGGTTGAATTTTAGAAGATTTGCATAAAACCCAGCTATGCTCTGAAGATAATCTTTGCCGTTCTTGAAAGTACAAACGGTACTTGAAGATAAATCCAGTTGTCAAGTCTCGCCAACCTTAGAGAAGTGAGCCCAAATTTTCCTTCCATTGCCAAATATTAGAAATGGGTTGGGAAAAGAAGAAAAAGAAAAAAATAGGACTAAATATTTTTTTTTATTTTCATATAAACATCATATAGTGACTTATTCAGGCATCATCTATTTTATTTTCAATTTTGTGTGCATGTATTCAACTCCTTGGTTTAGTTTGGTTGAGATACCCCAGTGATAATTCAGCTTGACCCTCTTAAGATCAAAATCACAAGGTGGGTAAGAGAGGTCATAGTTGAAGAGGTCAACTTAAACACCAGCTGCTGTGTCAAATGCTACCAACAACTGTGACCAAGTGTGGGCTGATGGCTTGTTCTTCGATACCAGGATTGATCCTGACCAAAGACAGCAGGCTGTGACCCTGGCCATGCCACCATAATAGAATTTATGGTTATATCTATCCATTTCAATTTTAAAATGATGAGATCTGGCATCAAATATGGTACTGTGCTTAAATTCATAAAGACTTGGTACCAAAGAGGAAAGCTTATAAGAACAATTACCATGAAAATATTTATTGAAAAAGACACAGGCAAGCTACATTACAGTGGTGGGGAAGTGATTGAAACAGATATTCCAGGTCAGGACCAATAACAGTGCAGATTTTTCTTTGTATCTTATCAAGAATCTCTAAATATATAGCAGAAGCACCAGACCAGATGCAGTAGCAACATACAATGCATGGTCGAATGGTTGACTTATAAATATATAGGATAGGTTTTGGCAAGAAAAATTGTCTAGCATAACACAGTGAACCAAATTTTCCTAGCAGCAGACCTAGCAATTGATTCAATATAATCTTTTCACTTGATGTTAGCTGAAGTAATTTCTTCTTATTGGTTGGGTGTCTACCAATGAGGAGGGATGAAAAAAGCAGCAGCACCAGAATCAAACACTAAATGCACTGAACCCTGGATCATAACGAACAAGACTTTGACACAGAAACACCACATATATGAGATGAACATAACTGAAATGTCAGAAATACAAGAATGAATGAATTTCAAATGATGCTGGGTAACATGAACAGAAATCCTTGGTACCACATGGTAATCACGTTTTATGGTCAATATGGTGTACACACTGTCTTTTCCCAGAAAATGTGCCTGCTTTTATGAGGCCTAAAACTTTAGCAGTTGACTAAACTTAACACAGCTCACAGTCCAAACTATTTGATGAGGAAGATGGTAGACATTTCATAACCAGATGTCCCAGGGTTCACACCAGCTCTGTTCTGACAGGACAGACATGGGCTTTCCTTCTGCAGAGACAGCACACTAAACATCATCTCTTCGATTGATAGGGATGGGTACTGTTATCAGTAGTGGTTGGGAGTTTTGTCTGCATGTCATTTCCACTAAATAGCAGAAATAAAATACAGATGATGCAGAAAACATTTCCTGGAGGCTAAAAAGGGTTTTCTCAGATCATTAAAAGAGAGCAGCTTCATTTTGGGAGCATTAAAATTAACAAACCATTTTTTGTTCCAGTTAACAACAGATTGTAGGCTATTTGTGAGGTCAGCTGCTACTAGTTGTGCCATCAACATAGATACCAAGTCGTGAAGCAATGATATCAAGAAGATTTTTGGTGAAAATTAGGAACAATGTAAGTTTAAGTATATAGCCCTGGGAACACCTGCATGTTCAAGACAGTTTTCATTTCATAATTTAATAAGAAAGATTGAATCAGATCAAAATTTAATCTGGAGATAACATAACCTTTCAACTTCTGAAGAATACCAGCATGCCAAACTTTGTCAAATGGCTTTGCACTATCCAAATCAGCAGCATGAGCTTCATCATTCTTATTTAAAGTTTAATAGACTCTTTAAGCACTAATCGCTAATACATCAGCAGTTGACCTAGAAAAACTAAAGCTATATTTCTTATCTGAAAGAAGACCCTGAGAGGTGAGTTGATTAGAACCACTAGTACTTGTGCCTTGTTTCTTGTCCCTATACAATTTGTGAAGCTTCAGTAGTTTAACTGCTCTTTCCACACCTTGTGAATGTGCAGATACATTTGGAAACTTTAATGTTGTTTCAGTCATTAGAATCTCTTGTAGTTCCTTATCTGAAAAATCTTCTGCAAACACAGGTTCACAAAATCCATTTTATGAGAGTTTAATCAAATTTGATCAGTGTGTTGCTTCAGAGTTGAATATAATTTTTTTAATCTATTTTTTGGTGGCTTTCTACTTATGAAACCAAAAAATTATTTTTGTACTCTAAACTAAAATAATTTCAAATCAACTAACTGCATATATTTCAATTATAAATTTTATAAGGCTATACAATTTATGATAGAGTTCTGTTGGATAGGTACCTTTGGTCCATAAACACATTATCCTGATGGCTAAAGTTACCCATCTTGCTAGATTTAGAGACCCAGTTCTCCAGGCAGCAAATCTAATGTTCACTTTCTCTTGAGAAATTCCTGCTGTATATTCTAAGAGCAGATTTTGATTATCACTTAAATCTTCCATTGGTCCTGCAGCAATCTAATTTGTATTCACTTGTGAAAGAATCAATTTCACTGTATTTCTCATCGGTTTTTTGATGTTCACTTTGGTAACAATAAATCTCTTCGTTCCTCTTCTCTATCTCTTGTGCTTTTACAATTTGTCCACAGCAGAAAACTGACACTTGACTATGCAAAGATCATAGATCTATTTACATATCATAATCTTTCATCCAGTAGAGTAGATGCCTCTTCCATTAGGGTCTTTGTACCTGTCCATTATCAACTTCAACCTGTCATTCTGCAGGGTGCACCTCATCAATCGAAAAGCGTCTTACTGTTCTAAAGTCCAGAATGTGTTAGACACAATGTCACCTAGTCAATTCATCACCAACCTTGGGAACCACATTTACTCTTCTCAAGAACAGATTTCCCTTGTTGTCTTTCTTTAATTTAAGCCCTACTGCTGAGTCTCTGTCTAACAATTCTGGAGGTTTTGCCATTGGACCAAATCTCTTCAAATAGTATGTCACTTCCTTCACAGTTGAAATTGATTCATCCACCAAAATATTAAGATTGGTGGTGCTTTTTATCTTATTTTCTCCTCTTTTGAGCAAGGCTCTAAGCACAGCTGCCATTACATTAAGTGCAGAACATAACTCAAACCTTACTTGTGTCAAAAAATATATACGCCCCTTATATTTTACCAACTGATATGGCCATAGTTTTTCTACTATATGTAGTTGCAACTAGCATTTTTCAAATCAACAAGGGTTTTGCTGCCAGTCATTTGCTGCCATTTTCACAGTTTCTAAGCAGATGTCCATGGTATCACCACCTGTGTGACATGCCACATGGGCTTTTAGTTCTCTTAAGTCCAGTATCAATCTGACTTTATTTTTTGTGTTACTGCCATCAGCAGTAACACCACTTCTTTCACTTCCTCCTTCCATGGTACAAGTATACCCTTGACCTTTGTCTATCCACCACTCAACTTCCTTCTCTTGATCTTTTAGTTGAGAAAAATTATTGTAACATCCGATTTTGTTTTTTAATATTGGAGGTTCTTCCTTTCAAAACCATTCCACCACCCATTTGTCAGATTCAAATTTTGCCAAGAAATCTTTATCATTGATCTCTATGCTCTCAGTGTCTGATCATTTGGATTTTACCCCCATCTCACACATTGTGTCTGACCAAACTTTAACGTTCCTTTATCAATGATAACATCATTCAGATGCTCAATCAAATTCATACCAATGAAAACATTGAGGTCTTTGATCATGTTGTCAATCACTAAAGCTTCTACCTTTAAGCATATGCCATGCACTGTCAGCTTAATTGTGCATCTGATCTCTTTTCCATCCACAGCTATTAAATTTTTCCTTTCATTCCAAGTGGTTGCTAACTTTGGTTTTATAAGTGCAGTTGTGCATACTGTATTCACAAGGGCTCGTGCCTTCTTGTCTCAATCCATTAATAATACGCTGCTGCTGGCTCAAGGGGTTAGCTAGCTACCAGTGCAGTAGACCCCTTTTTGTTATTTCTATAAAACTAGGTGGATATTTAAATTTTGTTTCTTGTTGATTTTTCACTTTCAATGTGCATTATCAAACCAACTGAAAAATTTAAAGAAAAAATCATTATTATGGTAATTTGAAACATTTTAGCAGTTAATAAAATTAAAAATATCCATGAACAAATCAATGGGATTTGTACATCAGAAATATGTTACATGCAAATACAGTGATTTGATAGAGGAATATTGATAAAAGAAAAATGAATCACATATATCCTAAGAAAATAGTGACTATTAATTAAAAATATAGTTAATGATATATATTATTTAGGTGTTAAAAAAAGTACAAAATTTAATAAAAATGTTATTAAGATGTTTAAATAGTAACTATTTTAATATTATTTCCTTTAAGTATTATCTTAACTAGAAAAGGTGATATATTATAAAACTTACTTTTTGATTACTCTGCAGTGTAAGTGGTAGGATAATTATTTTATCAGAAACATAGGACAAAAATGAGCCGACTCAAGAGTTTAAAATAAATAAATATTTTTATTTATTTTCTTTTCAATGATGAATATGTCCTTTGGTATTCAGCATGGTAAAATGTTTGTTAATAAGGTGGATATTGGTAGCAGTCTGGAAAAATGTCAATTAGTAGTTGTTTTGAAGACAGACCAAGATAAGGGTAGTAGTAATATCAGAAATTAGGTCAATGTCAATCTACTGTGTTTTTCTCTGCCCTTAGCATGGTGGAAATATCTGTAGCAAATGACTTCTTAACTACTTCTTCATGTGTCACACATGGCTGGTTTCTGTCTTAGGTAGCTGTCTTATGTTCCACCCTCTTCTGCTGTCCTTTTCTCACTAGTCCAGAGGTATCAGGTTTATCCTCTTGACCAGGCTTGAGAATTTGTGATGAACATCAAAAAAGTCCCTTTGTGTCAATTTTTTTGATTGGCCAAATTATTTTATTTCCCGACATTCCTTTCTTTTTCCTTTTTTTATAACAGAAGTTATGTATGGAGAACTCCCTGATTTTTGGTATATTTCAGTCATAAATAAGCAAACTTCTGGTGTTTTAGGCCAGGTTCTGTCTTTTATTCTTCCTCTTTTAATTTGAGAATTGCCTTCTCCTAGGTTGGGAGAAGTATAGAAGGAGAGGTTTAGAGAGAGAGAGAAATAAGTGTTTTAAAGGAAAGCACATATGCTTTATTTTAATTTGAATTCTTTTTATTTTTTGTTTATATATTTTATTTTTATTGGGACTCACTACAGCTCAAATTGAATTGCAATATTTTCCCATGTAAAATCATCATATTTGCATTTTATTTTAACATATTTCTTATGTACAAATCTCATTGATTTGTTCATAGAACAAGCCATGTTCAAGAGATGCAGCACCTGCTGAAGTCTTCTTCAACTTCTAACCTTTTGAGAGGAATGTTCCATTAACAATTTCATTACGTCTGAATAATTGTTATTCCTCAAAAAGACAAATAGAGATTTTAGATTTACTAAAATTAGAGAGAATTTTTAAAACTTTTATCACAAGACAAAGGACAGTTATTTTGATTTTCATTAGTTTTATTATATTAAATTAAAAAACGTTTTAGCAATTAATTCTTCTATCATACATCAATAATAATTAGAATTTACTTATTAATCATGAAACTTTGATATGGATGCAATAAAATAGAACATTACTTTCAACCATTTTTATTTATTTTTGTGTATTTTACTAAAACTGGTATCAGTAAAAATAATCACTATCCTACTTACTATTGGAAAGTTCAATATTTTAAAATTATTAAATTTAAACATGCATGTAAAATCAGCTATAACTTTTACATCATTACTCCAGTGTATGAAAAATATGTATCCAATGTTAGAAGTTATATTATTTCAAAAAGCAGAAATAACAGATTATAAAACTTGTTGGATTACCTCCTCCTAATTTTCGAAACTGCTAGTAGGGGATGCTCTCTGGACTATAAAATGTGATATTTTTCTCTTTCTCTGCTGACCTTATCCACTTAATTGTCAACATGTAACCTCTCACGGAGAACATGCTTCCCTTTGGGAAACACATGAACAATAGATACACACACACACACACACACAAGTATGTATGCACATTTAGCTGTCCGCTACCACTTTTTCACAAATGTCGATTTTCGTGCAGAAAGCAGATCACATCTTCATAAATGTTTCTTAAAACCTGAACTTCTCATTGGACAATAAATAGTAAAATTATCTCGTATATCTTTCCGTGCATTGTTCTCAATAAGCAACACAAAACATATCAGGTTCCAGACTGAGTTTTGTAAGGCGCTTTCTGAGTGGTTAACAGATGTTAAAAAAACAATTTACCTGCTCACCACTACGTCCGAACAACGTCAACCTAGTTTTTGACCTGACGAAAAAACAATGCCGTCGGAGCCTGTCACGTGACTAAAAAAGATATAAATTATTAAAGGTACGAGCGACCCCAGTAAGTGAGAATTTACGACGACTAGAATTTGCTAGACGACTTCACGACGCTTGAATCATTACTGCAGTGAAGTACAAAGTTAGAACCTCAAGTTCTTTAACATGAAATAACTTCACTGAAATTCAAGCTACAATTTCAATGAAACATCTCACTCACCAATTTCTACAAGAAAACATTCAATTACGTTATTGAGTCTTAAACTTAAGTACAAACAATTACGAACAATAGTAATACATTCAACTACGAGCAACAAAAACAAATAGAACATTCACTTCTCCAACTTCTTTGAAGCTGAAAGTTTATCGGCATATTTTCAGCTTTATAAGATTTTCTTTCAGTGAACATTTTGAACTACAGGATAATTCAACTTTTGTGAGCTCCGATAAAAAAATGTATTAGTAAAAAAAAACATTACCCCAGTCAAAGGGAAGTAACTCACATTATTATTGTTATTGTAAAACTGTTGTCATTTATAGATATAAATATTGTACTTGTTAAGAAAAGTTATTTTCTTGTATTCTTTCTCCTGTTTGCTTTTTTATTTTCTTGCACATTCGTAAAGTAAAAAATGTGTGGGTTGATTTATTCCGTCAATACCACTACACACATTTACTCACTACGCACACTTTGGACCAAAAAGGCTTTCACATTCTTTTGTTACACACATCATTGTCTTTGTTACTTGTATATTTTTGTTGTTAATACATTTAACATTATCATTTGTTTGTAGATATATATTGGTACTTGTAGTTTCTTTACATTTCTTTACGTGGACTCACATCCTGAGTCCACCATGTTTGTTGTGGGCATCAGTGGCGTAGCTAGAGTAAACGTCACCCGGGGCTGTCCGCTCAAATGTCGCCCCAATGACCCCGATTTACCCTATGCTGAATGGTTAGCTGTAGCTAAATTTTCATACATGCTCTACCTCTACTTTACTCTACTGACCGGTACGTTACTGTTTACATGTATGATTCAAGACAAAATCCAATACCACAAAATAATCAGTTCAAATCAAAAGATTTTTAAAATGCAACTGTTCACTTTCAGAACAACTAAATACGGCAATACACAAAAGAATGACATTCGATATTATGGTCTTAGAATGAATGTTTTCTTGTTTTCATTGTGGCAAACTGGTCAATGACATTGTCAAAATCTGTTTGTCTTGTAAGCTCGTTTTCAGTGGACAGCACAGCCAGATCTGACAGTCTCGACTGGCTCATGGTTGACATAATTTTCTGTTGCTAATTATCCGGTGTCCAATTTTCCGTTGCATCATTTTCTGGGTACCATTTAATTATCAATGATGTTTGAAAGTATTTTTCTTGACAAAAATGTTCTATTTAATTTTCAAGCATTTTTCGGAACATTGTAAATCAACTGCATTCTTTTAAAGGCTACCTAGAGAATTTATGCAAAGTTTATTTTTTTGTTTTTCTTTACACAAGTAAAATAAATTTACATCGTATTTTGATGATATTATGATTTTAGTTTTAGTGATAATTTTAAAACAATAAATATTTATCATTAGTACCAATAATGGAAAATTAAGTTAAAAATTTAAAAGAATCGTTTTTGGAATCGGAAAATAGGCACAGATTTTTCCGATTCTGATACCTCAAAAAGTTCCGATTTTTCCGATTCTCGAATCCAATTCCAATTAATCGTCCCAACACTAGTAGATATTCAAAAGTATATTGCTCACTCAATGGAAAATTGTATCTCAGCGAATTGACTGAAAGACTGAAATTGTTGCACTTTTGACTTCGTATTTCGCTTTGTTGTTATTAATGATGCAGAAAACATCATATCATCCGATAAAATGTTACAATGTCTCTTGTTAGTAACCAAGATTGTAGCAACTAAAACACATGAGAGCTGAAAACATTGCTATTTTTCCTACTCACAAATTTCCTGACAATTTATAAGAAAATTTCTGATGGGGGGACAAAACTGGGGGGTCATAAATTATTTCGGGGTGGGGGGGCATATGCCCACCTGCGAAATCCTGTGTCTCCACCACTGTTTTCAGACTATTTTTGGCACCTTAGCCTAGTTGAAAAATTTTGTTGGGGGTGACATTGTGTCACCCCTCCTGTGCTGGCACCTGAGGCGGTCTGCCCCCCTTGCCCCCTGTTAGCTACGCCACTGGTGGGCATTTGAGGAGATGACCTGTTACTTTTCAACTCAAAAACCTATGTAACTACTGGCCCACAACAAAATAAAATTATCGGCTACTGTTTTCTTTTCTTGAAATCTTTCCGTATGAAAAATTCTTCAATATGTATTTAAGTGAATAACAGTTTTGACGTAGAAGCCCTGCCGGCTACAGCTCTGTCCTGTCTCTCTGGTGGTTCTGGCCGAAAAGTAAACCACCTGGTCCTCCTCTGGTGAAATGAAGGAACCACCACTATCCGCCACGTTGTGAATTTTTGATCCGAATAGCAGTATTTTCATCCCTCAGAACTATCCGGAGATATGATGAATTAAATGGCTGGGCTCCACGCTGAAAGAAATCGTTATTTGTGCAGAGAGGCTCTTGTAATCGCAAGGGTACAAAGAAAAAAAAAAGCAACACTTTCGGTTCCTGCACAAAGAGACCTTTAAGGCTACTGTTTTTATGCTACTACCAACGAAATTGCACGAATACAAAGTGTCTTAATGAGATTCACTCGTTTGGGTCAGAACGTTACAGAGAGAGAAAGACACAATTATGCCGGTTGAAATTCGGCTGTACTAAGGGAGATAAGTCGTGGTTCTTCGTTCGCTCCCTCCGATATAGTAGTCGGCTTTTCGCAGCTTTTTTGAAGAAGTTATCTGGATTCGCACGGGTTCGATTTCTATCTCTGGGTACGATTCGAACTTTTTGACGCATGCAACCAACTGGCCAGATCAGCAAAACCCACTAAGCCGTTTCCGCCGCGTTTTCCTTTGCGCTCTCTGATCTGCGATCTCTGATCTGCGGTCCCTGATCTGCGACCTCTTTCACTCTCTCTCTCTCTCTCTCTCTCTCTGCCGCGTCAGCCACTTCTCTTGCGTTCCGATGTGTTTTCCGATCCTATCCGATCTGTTCTCCGATCTTATCTGCTCAACCCAAGCGTGCAGGCCGCTATATAGAGAGAGGCGGAGCTAAACAGTTTTTAGGCACAGCCCACAAATTTTAATATGCAAATCGCCTGGACCACCATGTGTTTTCTGCTGGATCTCCGAAGCTCTGTGGGAACCCAGTTTTCAAGAGGTACTAAAATCGGATTCAGACTCCCTGCTGGGTTTTCCGCAGACAATGTCCACTTAAACCCGGCCAAAAGCACTTATCTCATTTTTGGAAGTCTTCTCTTACCCCCACTTTCTCCTGTTCTCATATGGATATCTCACCATACTTCAGAGGGGCGTCAACGGTTTTCCCACTTCTTCGCAGTAACTTCTCATACCTATCCTCTCAATGGGCGGTGGTGGGCCTCCCCACCCACTGCGTCACATGATCACCTCCGCCTGGCTCTCGTTAACATGCGGCCAATGGGCGTCCAACAGTGTGGGTGTGTCCAGGCTAGCCTTGTTTTAAGAAAAAATATATCTTGCTCAAAAAAAATTATCTTTTCCTTTTCTTTCCTTAATCGCAGCTCTTATACTCAATGTCACCTGGGATCTATCAATGAGATTTTCACCAATTATCAAGTGGGTGGTCGTCTAGTGAAACACAGCCAACTTTTCGTCTCGATAAAGCAGTTTCACTATCCTAGCCGTATTTGTATTCTTGGTGCCAATTTCTGACAACATAGTTTTATTATCATAGCCGAATTTCAACACAACACAGATGTCTTGTCCAAACGACAAAGACTTAACCCAGAGTTGGGCTTTGTGTGCGGTTAACAGATGACCTATTAAATCCTTTCCCGATAATATTGTTTGCCACCATGACACAGTTAATTTTTTATCTATTTAAAACTCTGTAACCACCTGGTGTTCGTCAATTAGCTTTATGACAATGGCCATAAGAATTTTCACCATTCTTCATTTATCAAAATAACATCGCCAAATGTCCCTGTCGTGGGTGGCTTTCCTTTATCATCTAAGTTTAAGTCTCGCCTCTCTTTTCCTTTCTTTTTCCTCGCAGGGAATTTTCACCATTTTCTGATAATACTGTTTGCCACCATGACAGTTAATTTTTTATCTATTTAAAAAAAAACTGTGTATCAACCTGGACTTTGTCAGCTAGCCCTACGACAATGGCCGTCAGAATTTTCACCATTTTTTTCATTATCAAAATAACATCGTCAAATGTCCCTTCTCGTGGGTGGCTTTCCTTTATCATCTAAGTTTAACTCTCTTTTTCTTTTCTTTCTCTTTTTCCTTTCTTTTTTTCTTTTTGCGCCCCTAAATGGTGTCACACTAACACTCAGTACCCATTTGCATCTTAGTGGCTTTATTGTCTTGCTTGGGGTGAAATGATTAAAAAAAATGTTAGATTTAATACTGAGATGCAAGGAAACAAAAGTCTTGAAAGAATGTATTGAGAGTCAATAAAACAGAGATAAAGAATTCATAACTAAAATAGAGACCAATGAGACATATAATTAATCTGTTCCCTTTATCGTTTTTTTAGAGGCTCAATGGTATCTATGATTAATTGATTACTCATGATATTATATAAATTGCTTTTTGCTCAATATCTTAATTAAAAAAATTATGCATTTACGATAACAGTGAAATGGAAATATACCTTGGAAGAAAAAAGATTAGCAAAAGAATGACTAAGATAGCAACAACAAAACCAGTATCAAGACCAAGTTGAAGCAAGATGATCACTTAATAAACAAAGGTATCTGAGTGTCTCATATGAAAGGCTTGAATGCATAAGACTGCAATTTAAGAAATGTAGGAGTAGAGGAACTGATTAATTAAACAGTTCATTTTGCTTGGAGACTATTTTTTTCTAAATGCAGATAAATATTTTATTTGTATAGTTTATTAAATAAAGTTGATTGCTTCACTTCCCACTTCCAGCGTAGTGAAAGAGGGAATCACCTACCTCGAAAAAGAGTTCGTATTTTGTGTGTGAAGAAAGATGAAAAAATATATATTTATTACTGTACACAATACAATAATTTTGACATATGGGTGAAGGGGAAATGGAAAAAGACTGGTCTTCGCTAACTATCCTAGTCCTATTTAATCAGGATCACAACCCATTCATCCAATACAATTGATCCATTTACCACAAGAACTCACCTATCACCATTCAATCCTACATGTAACACAATACCACATATTCACAGTAGGAACCTACAAAAACACCCCATGATATAAAAATCTCAAAATGTTTAATTACAAATTATATAAAATTTCATGAAACATGAAATGGGGAGGAGGGAATGAACCCCATAAACTAACAAAAATTAAAACAAAAACAAACTAAAACAAAACAGATGTTAGTAAGACCCGTCCACTCTTCAAAATAATCAGAGCAGCCGCTGTATTCAGCCGATAGACAGAATCAAGCAGTACACTCTCTAATGAAGTGGAGAAAGAAAAATAAACAATGGAGTGGGAAAAAACAAAGTCTGATCCAGCTGAGATGAAAAAGGGACCAAAAACAAACTGGGGAGATTGGGAATCTCAACTTGGATCATAGTAAAAGAGAATGCCGGGGACAGACCGGAAACAAGCCGAGAACAACACTTATTCACATTAACTAGGAAAGCATAAAACAGTCTAACTTAACCAGGGGAGGGTTCACAGGAAGCCTCTCTGTTGTGACCAAGAGGACATAAAAAAGGAACTCAAGACTAGCCTCTTTTACACGAACCAAGCTCTCTACTTTCACCCATCTTTAACTGAAATCTGTCGATATCAAACGATTTCTATTAGTTCTGATCTTCACTTTTAGCTGATACAGAAAGAATCCGACCAGAGCCTGATGAGAATAGCGTTCGTATCGCTAGTTGACATATCGTCAGTCGACCTCAGAGTACGCCCCTCTGTGGTTTTGACCTCACGAATGTAACGGTCGGAACCTCGGCGGATCTCTTCTTGCGCAATTCTGAGCCCATGTTCACAACTTCGTTAGACATCTTGTTTAATCTATGCCTAACTACCTGACCCTTATAGCGCTTGTTAGCCAAACGCTCCAGGGCCTCCCTAGCTAGGGCTATCTCTAGGGGATCGCCCCAGCCTCCGGGAAAGACTATACTTAAGAGCACTTGCTCTCCTCCCTCTTGGGGTGGGGCGCAAGCATCATGTCGACAGAGTAGTCTCTGCCCAACGTCCATGTCATGGGGGGATGCCGCACTTGGAGAGTTACAAGCACGCTTCGAGGCTGGCCTTCCTACGCCGTGCATTAACAGGGAACTCGATGTTGGCGGGGTTTATGAGGGCTGCGTTCCCTCGCCTTATTATCAATCCCCCCCATCCAGCGGGATGAGCGCAGTCATAAGCCCCGGGATCAATCGGATTTCCTTCTCGAGTGTCGATCGACCTTGAGAGTAATTCCTCGTTCCAGTGACCTTTCTTGGTCTAGGAAAGTCTTTTATCGTGAACTAGTGGAGTGGGGGTGCGAAGGATCCTCTACGTAACCAGGGCTTGTCAGCGGACGAGTAACGCTCGTTTTGATTACCTCAGCAAAGCGAGTTTTCGCTTACCTGGCGATTGGTTCGGAATAGGCCCTCTCTATAAGACCTTCATATAGAGTTTTGCGGATTTGCCAGACCGTGAACGATGTGACATTGTCTTAGAGGAAACGACTTCGTACGCCTTCTACCATTGTCCTCGAGTCCATCCCTTATGGGACCATGTCTGCGAGTTGACGGCTCGTATCGCTCCCGAAAACGATAATACTTAGCACAAGAACAATACATATAAGATTCGCCAGCGGCGCATAGAAGTAGTCAACTGCTAGAAGTGAGTCAAGTGAATTCCACAATGAATCTCCAACTGCAGACCAACATGCAGAATCTATTACTGTATTTATGTGAATGGGGACATATCCATTATCTTTCGTATTTATGCTACAACACCCCATATTTTGATATTCTCTGCATAGAGTCAATATTTTTTCGTTTTGGATTTGACTTCAATCTTGTTCATATCCCTTCTTTTTCTTTTACTCCGTTTCTTTCGGACTTCTATCTCCGGAACCTTCTGAATGATGGTACATCGAAAATATCAAAAAGAACCTCCATAGGTTCAACCTCGTCTAGAGTAGTGTTCTCTTCAGTTGAATACCTATTTTTAATTTGATTATAGTGCCTCTTGTGAACCATTTCAGGACCTTTTAATAGATACACCATCCTGTCAATTCTTCCGACTTCCCAATGTTTTTTTTCACTGCTGCATACGATAAAAAACGTTTTGATCAATTTTATAAAAAATCTTTTGCAGGTTTTTGTACCTCATGATCATGTTTTTTCTTATTGAGTATAAGTTTGTCAAAAACTCATTGTATTTTTTCGCGCAAACATACTTTTTGCCGGAATCATGACCAAAGGCGCATTTCTCTTCGGTGTAAGCCTAAACACCTGTAAAAATTGCTGTAATGCAGTATCTGTGGATCCACCGTTGGCTTTTTTAGAGCCCTTTTGACGTTATCCACAAAACGCTCTGCCTGTCCGTTACTTCTAGGATGGTAAGGGACAATTGTTAAGTGCTCTACCACAAACATTTTGCAAAATTCCTTAAATTCTTTCGACACAATCGAATCTGGTACTCCGAACCTAGCGAAGAGTTCGTGTAGAAACTGGATTACTACTTGCGTGGTTGGTTTGTTACATCTGAATATCTCTGGCCACTTTGAAAAACTGTCTACCACAATTAGATAATATGTCCCATTAAGTGGACCAGCAAAATCAACATGCAGATGTGACCATGGACGGTCAATTTCTGGCCATGGGTTGAACTTAATTGGTGGTGCTTTAGCCACCAAAGCACAACCTTTGCATGACTTCATCAGACATTAAATGTCTCTATCCATGCTACGTCAGTATACGTAACTTCTCATCAAGCTTTTCACTCTCGGTATACCAGGATGTCCTGCGTGAAATTCTTTCAGGATTCTCTTTTGTAGTGCCAAAGGTACCACTACTCTTTCGCTGTACATGAGAATGTCATCGCACATTGAATATACCTCAGATTCTGCTTTAGTCCTGTCTTTAAGTTTTTTTCTTCATTTCAGTAATAAATTTGTCCTCCAACACTTTACTTTTTATATCTTCCAACGTACTATGTTCCAGGTAGTTCCCGCACAGTATTGCATAGTACGTTTTTTATCTCTATTTCCGGCTGTAGACAACCCATCCGCATGACTTTCTTTACACGATGGTAAGAATTCCATTTTAAAGTCGTAATTTAATAAAATGGTTCCCCATCGTTGTAACCTGTTAGCCGTATGAGTCAGTAATCCTTTTTGGGACACATAAATAGCTATCAACGGTTTGTGATTTATTTGTAGAGTAAACCTTCTGCCGTGAATGAATATATGAATTTTTTCAGAGCAAAGACAATCCATAAACTCTCTTTTCAATGACAGAGTAATTTTTCTCAAGTGGAAGAAGCATCCTGGATGCGTGTGCAATCAGTTTAATCGAACCGTCTTCTAGTTTATGCATAATGTAGGCTCCTATACCGTACGCACTAGCGTCACTTGCTACAATTATTTCTTTTTTTGGAACGTACTGTGTCAAGAAAAGTCTGAAGTCAATATTTTTCAACAGAGCTCGCAAGCAATACATATTTGGTACAAATACATTATAGTAACTTGCTAACATCAGGAAATTTTGTAGGGTACTGACATTTACAGGAGCAGGCATGTCCTTTATAGCACTAGCACGTGCTGGATCTGGTCTCCTGCTCTTCTTGTCAGTTATCTGACCTAAATATTTAATTTTGTTCATAAAGAATCCAGACTTTTCGTCCTTCAGTCTGAATCCATAATCCTGAATTCTTCTGAAAACTTCGAAAATATTTTTCTTGTGTTCTTCAGGGTTTTCACTTTTCAGCAAAATATACGCAACTGCAAAGTCCAGTCCACTCAGCATTGTGTCCATTACTTGCTGAAAAATCGCTGGAGCGACATTTATGTCGAAAGGCAAACGATTAAATTTGTACATCCTATGATGTGTATTTATGGTCAGTAATCTTGAACATTCGTGGTCTACTGGAATCTGAAGATACGCGTCACTTAGGTCGATTTTGGAAAATATCTGACCCCCACTAATCTGCGCAAAAACCTCTTCCAGCTCCGGAAGTAGGTAATGATAACTTTTGAGGGCATCGATTAAACACGTGAAAAATCCGTGCAGACACGTATCTCTTTCTATATTCCACCTTCGATAAAACACCCATTTTTTCGAGTCTATCAAGCTCGTCATTAATTTGTTTTAGCGAAGCAAATGGTACATTCCTTTTCTTTTTGAAATCCGGTTGTACATTTTCTTTTAGCTCGAATTTAGCTTTCATTTTCTTGCATCAGTCTAACCCAACCAGAAAATATGCCTGGAAATTTATTTTTCAATTCTTCTTTTAGGCGTTCTACTTTATTAGTAAGACCTTTCACTTTTTGGCAGAAAGAATTCATTGGACTGTTCCATAAATTGAACTGTTCTATCGAATCTGTTCCAATCAGGTTATTCGTGTTTTTCATGACAAAAAGTCTTAACGTCAAGGTTTTATCTTTTAACCTTACATACGTCATAAATTCACCTTCGAATTTTATTTTCTGTCCTGTAACACTCCGAGAGATTGTTTTGGTCACCATTAACGTTGGTTTCCCCAATTTTCTCCATGTATAAACATTTATTATACTCAAATCAGAATCACTGTCGAGTCTGATGTTTTTGTTCAGGATTTTTTATCTGCACAAATTTTCTTATAGGAGATTTATCCATATTAGTAATTTTAATGTAGTTACTCACTTGTTTTTTAAATTTTTTCTTACAGAGAGTTTTTTTTAATGTCCTTTTTTCCACACCTTTGTAAGGACAATCCTTATACCAATAGTAATTCTCCACAAGCGTAACAGGGGTTAGGAGTGATGTTTTTTTCCTTCTTCACTTTATGCTTTGAAGCACTTATCACGCTGCTTATCTCAATATCTTTGGCATCTCGGTGAACATTTATAAATTTCTGACATTCTTCTGCTAAGTTTTGCAACGTTAAATTGAGTTAATTTTTCAATTTATTTAAAAACCTTCTTCGGATTTCAGTGTTAATACCAACCCTTGCACAAATATTAAGCATTTAAAATTTTCAGGGCTTAATTCCGCCAATTTGAACTTTTCACGATTTTCGTTCACAATGCCCGTGAACGTTTTCACTAAATGCACTCATTCTTATTTACCATTCTTACCTCATCCACCATAATGCCTCAGAAACTCTATGAAATCCTAACTAGTCCCCATTTATACAATTCATTGTCTGTGGGGGGAGGGGAATAAAATAACAACTTAAAAATCTAAAAAAACCCAATGTGTATTTGCAATGATTGAAATCTATATACAAAAAACTAAACAAAATGGTGTTAGTAATAAAAAAAACCCACAGCACTAACTGTGGCAGAAACATCAGTTAACTCAAACTACACGAAATCAATGCGGGACTTTAAAAATATAAAAACATTTCTAAAAGCCATACACTCACTACTAACACACACTCATCCAAACACAACAACAAATACGATAAACACTCGAAACGAAAGACGCCCCGCACCCACCAGAGAACTGATATCACTAACCAACTAACGATGGGAGGGATAGGGAATTAAACAAAAGAAAAAAAATAGGACCAGAAATAAAAAGGGCCAATGAGCATACACACCCTAGCTGAGTTTACTTGAAAAAAGAGAAAAAACTAAACCAAAAAACGACCTACACTAACATATACACGGGAAGGGTTGCCAATGTTCAACCCAGCAATCCCAATATTCTTAAAGCATAACCGGGATGAAAATGCCACTCCAAATCAGCACCTTTCACTCTGCAGAGATGCGCAAGACTAACCCACCTTTTGCCAAATTCCAATGGATGGAATCGCTTCCTTTCTGTCCTGATCTTGATTTTAAGCTGATGCTTAAAGAAAAGGATCAGTTGGGAAGAGGTAAACTTCTCGGCTCCATGGAACACATAGTGCTCAGCCTTAGACAACGGCGGTACTATATTTCTACAGACGGAACTGGCCTCGAGGACAAAGAATTTTCCGCGCAGCATGCGAACCATGATGTCTTCAACAAACTTTCACAACGGAGCTACGACACTACAATGAAAGAAGGTGTGACCTATGGTCTCCACCTCCCCACTGCAGCGAACGCAGTTTGGCGACTTAGCCAAACCCGCTGCACGAAGTCTTTTGGCGATCCAGAGGGCCCCTCGAATCAACGGCCAGGTGAGTGATGCCTCAATGTTAGTGAGACATTTCAACCCGGGCGCCCAAGGCCATATGCAGCGAGCCTCCCGCTTCGTCAGACAGCTCGCCTATCAAAGCATCTTGAACGTTCCACCTAACACCTGACAGGACAACGGCTGGACGTCGGAGAGGCCATCCTTCGTTGTAAGAGTTGCTTCTTTCCAGAATTCGCCGTTATCATCCAACTGCATACACATCCGGTCTAGATAGGTGATGCGAAGCATATGTCGACGAATCTCAAGGCATCCCCAGACCGCCATTAAAAGGATGGAGGTAACAGAAGGAGAACAAGAGCCTTACAAACGCTAGTAAAGTGTCAGACGGTAGTGGAAGCATGGAGAGTCGGTAAAGGAGAATCGGGTAGATGTGCGAGGCACATACTTCCGCCTTCCTCTTCAAGGAAAGATTCCTCCGGGGCCACAGACGAACTGCGAGCTCGGCATTCTCCCGCACCTCCTACCAATTCATTTCCAATAGAAGATCGGGACTGAACCAGACGCTGAGTATCTTGACCGGTCCGTCCGTCCAGAGAAGAGAAACTCCCTTCCACGAACCCAACCGGAAACAGACTTATCGCGGTTGATTTTGGCTCCTGTCACCATCTCATATCCCTTGATTTCTTTGCTGACTTCGTTAATTTCTGTCCTGCTCGACACAAGAACTGAGTCGTCATCATCATAGGCGGAATACCTGGCCGTGGTGGTAGCACCAGGTAAGGAAATTCCGCGAAGGAATTCATCTTCAACTTACGCAGGAAAGGTTCCAACACAAGAACGTACAGCAATGGAGACAGCGGACAACCTTGACGAATGGAGCGAGACAAAATGAAAGGTTTCGATCTTACCCTATTCCCTTCTACCAGCGCACCGGGGGACGCATACAGCAGTCGCATCCAAGTGAGAAAGTCTGGCCAAAAACCGGCGACCGAAAGAACAGCCTCCAGCAATCGATGGTCAACCCTATCGAAAGCCTTGGACTGATCAGCGCGGCATCACTGTCGACTTGCTCGATGATCAAGCGTACCAAACGAAGGTTGTCCTGAATAGTCCTGCTCTTCACTGCAAAAGTCTGCTCGGGTCCAATCAGACTAGAGAGTACAGCCTGCAAACGGCCGGCTAAGACCTTGGCTAAAATCTTCAACTCTTTGTTTAACATCGTCAGAAGCCGATAATTATCTAACCCAATACCACCGTTTTTGCTCTTGCGAAGCAACTTGATCACACCCCTGGTGAAACGTTGAGATATAGACCCCTGCTTCATCCAGTTGTTGTAAATCAGAGCCAGCAAGGGGACAAAGACGGGCGACTGCCTCAAGTACATTCCGTAAGGTAGACCATTCAATCCTGGAGTCTTGTTCAGACCAACCTGTTTCAGCGCATACCAGATCTCAGAATCTGTAATGGGACCCTCGCACCCAGCCGCCTTGAGGCGGGGAAAGTCGGCTAAATAGGCATCGAACTGAGCAGCGCTCAGACCGGGCGTCCTGGTAAACAGCTCCTGGAAGTAGTCACGAAAAGCCTCACAAATGCCCACGTCTGTAGTCACAGTCCGTTTGTCCGGATGCTCGTGATATGCCGACTAGTTGCCCTACAAGCTTCCTCTGCACGCATTGAAGCGGCCATGTTCGTTGCCTCGCAAGACATTCTTTTTAGCCTAGCCCTAACTACTAGAGCTTGATCCTTCTTGATAAGCAAGGAGGCCAGCTCCGCCTTAGCTACGGCTATGTCCCCACTATCACGGGATTTAATCGCCCGATCTACTTTGGCCTCAAGAGACTTTTGCGCTCCTAACCCTGCTAGATTGAGTCGTCGACTAAAATCAGCAGCAAAAGACCTAAGTTTGGATTTCTGAGAATCCCACCACTTATTCCCAACCATATCCCCGACAATTCCCGCTGTAGCATTAGTAGAAGCTGGTACCGGAAATCTTGCTCACCAAATAATGATGCGTTCAATTTCCAGTACCCAGCCATCTTAACCTTAGGCTTATCTAAGTTTACCCGAACACGGACAAGCCCATGATCCGAGTAAATTATAAAATGGAGACTTGGACATGCTAAGAGCCCTACTTTGACTCTCTTAATTAGAACTCGGTCGATGTAGATTCCGCTCATCACCGAATCCGAGCTGCCGCCCTTAGTCCAAGTCCATACTACCTCCCGGCGTGCTCATTTCGATACTTATCGACGAGATCAAACCCGTCGATGAAATCCAGAAACGGCTTAACATCTGGATTGTTAGTACCCGATCTCTGCCCTATACGACCTATATCGGGATCAAGGACGGCATTCCAATCATCCGCTAGAACATCAAAAACGGCGCGATCTGCCGAAACAAAACAGGCCGCTGCGCATGGTCATTGGGCGCATAAACCCTAATGAGACGAAAAGCCTTATCCTTTATGGCAACACCCAGCACGCAAAGCCTGCCCGCCGGATCCGCGAAGACAAGAGCACACGATGCATCCAGAGACTTGCTCACTAGTCAGGAAACCCCCCTCGAGCATCCATCAAAACATGCTGAATAGAGGACTAACCTTTTAGACAGAATGTCCTCATGTTCGCGAGATAAAAAATGGGTCTCCTGTACACAACATACATCCACTCCGAGGCACTGAAGATTGCGATCGAGCCTCGCTCTTCGAGACTCCGACCTCAGACCCCGGACATTCAGACTTGCTAACCAGAGTGCCATTATCAGAGCGATTAGGGCAGGGACACTGGTTTGAACATGGTCGGGGTAAGCATACCGACAGCCTCTCCCATTGACCTTTGGCCCATCTCAGTTTTGATGGTACCGTCTTGGGAGAGGCCGCCTATATCCCAGGGAAATGTCAGTTTCAGAGCTCTATAGAGTGAGGGGTGAACTAAAACTGGGACCCTCTCTGCACAAAATAGTTTCAAATGTTTTAGCTGTTTGTTTTCCACGATGGCAATCGGAGGTGACATTTTATAAGAGATGACTGCCTCATCCAGCATCGCCCATGCCTGGCGCGCTCCCGTTCCTGTTCTTATTACCGTTAAAACCCTCTGGGCATTTGGGAAGTTTTACGGCTCATTCACATTCTTGTCCGCATATTGCCGGATCAAAAGAAGATACCTAAATCCTTTATCCGGTTGCCATAATCTCTGGCTCTTTCAGCCTGAGCCGGGGAGATAAGTCAGACATCTTCCCCAGAGTTATATATGTTTTGAGATTTTTCCTCTTGTCTTTCAATTCCTGGGTGTCTTTCAATTCCTCTGCCTTTTGGAAGGAGGAGGGGGCATTTCAGGGTTTTTAATGGAGGAAGGACTAGGAGTATGATGAGGGGTGGAAGAGGATATTTGTTTGTAAGAGCTGGGACCTCTACTGAGGGGAACAGTTTTAACAGAGAGGGGAAGAATGTTCCTGAGGTGAAGGTGTGGACAGGGCAGAGGAAGTTAATGGTGTAGCCTTCTTGGTATTGGACTCTTTTTGTTTGTTTAGTTTCTGCTTCAATTGTTTAATCTTTTCCATCTACTAAAAACCTGGGTCGCATTTTTTTTGTTCTCTTAGGGTTGAAATGGAGACCGGAGAATCAACCTTAACGTTGACAGGAGGAGTGGGGCTGTTAGTGCCTTTTGTCCTTGGGGCTTCATGGGAATTAGGACCCGCTGTCTGGCGTTTCCCTCTGGCCTTACCAGCAACCAGCCATTCTCCATCCCCATTTTCCACAACTGCTCTTCGAGAAATGGGGGTTTAGCACTCGAACCAACCGGTCCTGGAAGCTGGCATGCCCATTACAGGCAAGGCGGAAGGTGAAGACGCGGTCAGAGGGGGATTTTGATCGAGTGGAGCCTGACTTCCAGAGGCCTTCTTCTCTGGGCAGGAAGAGAAGAGGTGACCAGTCTCTCCACACTTCCAACATACCGGTTTGCGATCGGTCACAATGACCGGCAGCTTCAGGCACCCTACTTCCAGACAGTTTGGGATGGAGAGGAAGGCTTTATGATCTAAGAATATATCGAAACTCCATGCCCCATTCAGGCTATTCCAGGAAGCACCCAGTATCTCGTCATACTGCGATCGGAAAGCGGCGTGGTGTTCCCCGATAACAAAGGAGGGACCTCGTATACTTCCTATGACTTCGTATTCGGTACGCAATATTAAGTCTTTAGTTGTTAAATCACAACTGAAAGCGTCCATACAGTTTTCCGGTGTGGGTAACAATACGTCCCATATGAAAAAGCCGACACCCTTTACGATTCTGAGTGGCTTGAACACCAGGGATTCCATTGATTTCACCACTGTGTATTTCGTCAAACGACAAATTTTGCGCGAACGCTTGTCGACGACGAAGACCAACAAGAGGGCGATTCTCCGGCCTCAGTATTAAATAAATTCTTTTCCTTATTTTAGCCATTATTGGCCTCCATATTTTTTAATTTCAAGTTTTGGCCATTTTTGGCCTCTGTAGATTTAGTACTTTTGTCTGGGCAATTCACATTTTCCTTATCTAGGGGTGTACTAGCCAAAACTGGGTAGTCCTCTGTTCTATCTTTGTCAGGTGGGTGTTTTTTAATGGAGAACAAATGTTTTTTAACTGACCTCCTGAAGTCAGCCATTATTGGTTTTTTGTGTTTTTTTCCTTTTTAAAATTATAAGACGGAAAGGGAGGGGAGGGGTGGTAAGAAACAAGTGTTGCCTATAGGCGAAGTGAAATGTAAAAAATAAAATAGCAAAAAAATAGAAGTGAAACAAATAAATTTAAGACAACAAAAAGAAAGCAATAGTTACAAAATAACAATTGAATATGTTAAAAAAAGAAAATTAAAAAACTTGACATGAAAAACGAGAACAATTGGTCATAAACAAATGACAAAAATAAATATACACAAAATTAGAACGGAAAACAGTTCAAACGAAAAAACACAAAACAAACGTTATACGAACAAAGACGCGAATAAATTACACAAAATAACATAAACTATAAAGAAAACACTTTAAACCTTTTTTTAAAACTAAATATAAAAGTAAAAAGGACAAGCTACATACACAAATACAAAACAATACGCATAAACTAAACAAAAAATCCAATATGGCCACTAAAAAGTAATGGTTTTGTGATGCGTGTTCTTAGCGTATATATCTATTGTACATTTAATGATTCAAGAAAAAACAACGAAACTCCACTTGTGGATCAACAAATAAATATATATTGAAATTTAACATACAAAACAATCATGCAATGGAGTGTACTGATTAAGAGAAAAAAAATTGTTCCTTTTCAACTGTATTCTGATTTATGATATAATGTTCAAAAGAGTTTCTCTTGAATAAGAATGTTCCGGATTCTATGTTGAATAGAGTTTGCTGTTAGAATAGAATACAGTTAATTAAGAAATGTGTTGTTTAGAGAAATTAATAGAGTTCTGGTTCATGAACTTGGTTGAGTCACAGCGAGAGATACGTATAATGTGTTACAAAAATCTGTGTCTGTGTGTGCGTTTGAAATATTGTGAGTAAAGTCATAGATTTGTGGGCACAGGCGAAATAGCTGGACTCTACTAACGGCTTGTAGCAAAATTGTTTCTTTTAAAGGTACTGGTAGGCTCCGAGCGAAAATGATTTAGTATTAAAATGTTTGATTGGCTAAAATTTGACCAATTACTGATTTTGTATCAAAGAAACATGTGAGCAAGTTTATGACTGAAAAATTCAAAGTGATGACTGCAATTGCTAAATTGTCTTATAGAAAAGCAGTATTGATTTACTAGCCAATCACAGACGAATGAATTGTGGGCATGGAAAAGCATAGCAGTCACTACAGTTTGACGATAAATGAAATACGAATATAAAAAACAGACATGTTGGACGAAATAAACACAAACAATTAAAACAGATATGAAACCAAAAAAAAATAAATAAAACAATTAAAACACAGAACACTTAACGGATATGTAAAAGGAAAAAATACAAAGAATGAAGTAACACATAACAAATAACATGTAGTAAATGAAAAAATAAAGTCTTGTCGCAATTGGTATGTTTTTCCACACCCATATTTTATTCGTCTGCGATTGGCTAAATAAATCCTACTTTTCTATAGGACAATTTAGCCATCACAGTCATTTCTTTGAATCCTTCAGTTTTGAGCTTGCTTGCCTATTTTGTTAATTTTTAACCAATCACATATTTTAGTGCAAGATTAAGCTTTTCCCGCACTTCTGTGGGAGCCTATTCTTTTTCCTTAAGAGAGGCTACTTTTTAACAAGTCGTCAGTAGGATCCAGTAAATTTCGCCTGTCAAAACGAGTCCACGATCTTACTCATAACATTTCAAACGCACACACAGACACAGAATTTTGTATTATAAACTCACACTTCTCTCTGTGACTTAGCCAAGTTCAATCAACCAGGACTCTGTTAATTTCGAACCATTCTATAATACAACACATTTCTGATCAATTGTATTCTTGTGTTATCTATTCTAACAAACAGACCTTTGTTCTAATATTGATTCCTAAACATTTTTCTCTCAAAAAGAACTTCCTTTGAACAATCAGTTACAAACCAAAATACAGTTAAGGGGAACAACTTCTTTCCCTTAATCTATACATTGAATACAATTTTATTGCATATTTGTTCTTGAATGTTATTTCAATATATACTTGTTGATTCACAGTTTGGAGATTTTGTTGTTTTTACTTGAATCCTGTACGTTGAAAGTATAATAATATAAATAGTACTGGTCCATCTACCCACTGGGCCATTACAGTCTGACGACAGCAGAAATATTAATATGTAGAAAAATAAACAGATAAACTCTGGGAGTGGGGTACAGAAAATCAAAAACGAAAAAAAAAAACTTAAAAAGGAGACTTTAACATAAAAATCAAAACTAATAATAAAATAAATATAAAATAAAAGGAAAAATAAAAATGGGAATGTAATAAACTGAAAAAGAAAGGAAAAAGGGAAAAAAATCAAAAAATGTTTTCAAATAAGTCAGCAAAAGAACGTAAAAGGTAAAATAAATCAGTCTCTGCTTGCATATGTTGTATATAACACAATGGAGGATATAAAACAGTATTTACATAATGGTTCATCAAAATCAACATTTGGCCTAGAAACTGATCGTCTTCTGTCTGAACTAGAAAACACAGAGAGGGAGAGAGTTATCTCAATTTTCCAAGATTTTTTTCAGCACATCTTTTTCAAAACCGAATAAATACCTGGATACCCATCCTGTGTATAACTTTTACAAGGCTGCACTCCTGTTTGATCCTAAACAGCTACCCTGTATAGGCCATGATTTAGACTTTTGCAGTCATCAAGGACTTACAATGTCCTTCTACTGAACTTTTTGAAGAATTCCAAATGTATGTGAATTACCAAAATGATTTACTGTGGTGATCACTTACATGTACCACACCTCCACTTTCTTTAATGTCATTGGTTCATAAATATATGATACTTATTATATGACAATTTTGCCATCGCACGTAATTTGAATTTTTCTCTAAAATCATGGATTGGTCCATTTCCTGACCAATCGTGTATTTTAGTATCTTTCTATATTTTTAGCACCAAGCTCACTGGAGTCTATGAGTAGATATATAAACCCTCTCACTGTTAGCCAACAGCCAGTAGCAGTTCAATTCTTGGAGAATATGGCACGGTGCATATTCTTGTGACATTTTAATTCTTAATTATTACTCATTCGAGTAATCATACTAATTCCTATTGATATCACTCATGAACATTACATCTTTCTACACTGGTAAGACACTGTGGAATTATTCTTTATTTAGCTAAGACTTCAATTGAACTTGTAGTTAAATAACATTCAATATTGTACTCAACATTAATTAGCTAAACTTACCTCTTTTTTACGGAAAAAGGGAAGCAACTTTCTTTATACTTATTGTTGAAATTTTTATACCATTGTTAATACAATATTTTATTAATGTTCACTGAGCTTGATTATTTTTCTCTCGTGTTTGTTGTACATGATTCATGTGGGGTGTTTTTTACAAGAACACAGCTTTCCTTCTTGATTATATTCACGGTGACCCTAGCCAACAATTCTTACAGCACCTCTACATTACTAAATCCTTTTAATATCCCATCATTTCGGAATGTAAATAAGGGCAGGTTTCCTCTTCTGGAACAGGTTGCCAATAAGGTCATATGGATGCCTGTTACCAACATAGATGCTGAACATTAATTTTCTCAGTTAAAATTTATTCAATAAACATGAAAGTTTTACTCCTGAAAACACCAAGCAACTCACAATGTTGTATTACAATGGAGCGTTAGAGAAGAGATTTTAAGTGTAGATATTTCTCGAATTAAGAAATTAGCAATTTTAAATTTGAGCAGTATTTCAACTTGGGATAAGTTTTATTTAAATTTTGAATTAATATGTCTAATTTGTTTTTTGATATTTTGTTACAAAGATCCTGTTATTATGGTTTAATTACTGTTTTGTAAAATTTTAGTCAAAATCTTTGACTTTGTTCAGATGTTTATTATTGAGATTCAAGTTATTTGCTGCTGATACTTTAAATGTGATTTTTATATTATGAATCAGTAATTATTAATGAATTTAAATCTCTTTACTTAAAAAAAACAAACACAATTTGAATGTGTTTTGAATGTGTTCTTAAAGAAAGCCCTGATCAAACGTTCTTTAGCATCCCGCTACCACTTTATTATTAATGTTGAATTTTGTACAAATCTGTGCAAAAAGTGGATCACAGAGCTTATCCAGCTTCATACAAATTTTCAGAAAATTTCAACTTCTGATTGGTCACTTAATATTTAAATCATGTCCGAATAACATCGACCTAGTTCTTGACCTGACCAAAAAAATAATTCCGCCAAAATATGTCAATGCCTTTTTGAGCCTATCACGTGATTAAATTAATTATAAATACCAGACACGAATTCATTCTCTCTCTCTTCCTTGATTTCTCATGCTACAAAATGCAGTTGTAAAAAAGGATTCGCGTCTTGACCATGTGCGGTCAGATACTATGAAAACATATTCACACACGCACACATACACGTATGTACAAAATTTTCCAAACTACATTACAAACATATGAAACTTTTCAAATATTCACTACAAGCAATGGAAATTTAATTACAAGCATTACGGAACATTCAACTCTTCTAAAGCTAAAAGTTTATCCAGTATTTTCTCAACTTTATAATTCTTCAACTCTCTAATAGTGAACATTTTGAGCGACAAGGTCATTCAACTTTTGTGAGCTCGGGTAAAAATATTTCATTAGTAAAAACTTTAATTCAGTCAAAGGGACATAACACCAACAAAAATAGTAACTCCTATGCTTGTATATCATTATAAAAATATAAACGTTGTTATAAAATCTTTTGTTTCATATTTTGTGGTATTTTACGTTAAATATAAATTGAGAGGACATATCAACTAACAGTCATCAAGAAATGGTAACCCCAACGTTTCAAAAGGAATAAGAATAAAAAGTCCTCCACAGTTCTACCTCAAAGATATGCACTGTAACATTCCATTGTTTTATTGTCTAGTCATGTTACATTTTTTTTATTTTTACATATAATTTATTTTTGGAATTGAATTTTAACATTTAAAAAAAGATTTGTAGATATTTGCCATTTCTTTATATACAATAAAACTTTGAATTATAATACTGAATTGAAAAATAATAAATGTAATAAACTATGACATTATTTAATTAGAAAAGCTTTTAATTGCTTTTATAAATAAGTCATTAACGACACTATTATCTGAAGAAATAAAATTTTTCCAATGAATAATGAATTTTTACAAGAATTTTTTCATTTTCTTAAAATTTTAATTATAATAATTTAATAGTTTAAAAATCGTGTAAAATTCTGTATTGGTCTAGTTCCTGGATGTGATATAGTAATTAAGTGGAAACGAAATTTACGAATCCAAAACTGAAAAGATTAATAAACATAGTTGCACTATTCTATTTTTAAAATATTTTTTATTATTTTTACTTAATATGTTCCTTCTTTTTGGCTATGATAGGCTCGAACTGACATTATTATGAAAAGGTCACATGATCATTTAGGGTTAGGGTTTTCTTTTTGTTCTTTATATATATATATATATATTTAGGGTTAAGGTTTACTTTCTGTTCTTTATATATATATATATATATATATATATATATATATTTAGGGTTATGGTTTTCTTTCTGTTCTTTATATATATATATATATATATATATATATATATATAAAGAACAAAAAAGAAAACCATAAACCTACACAGTAATTTCAACTCGTAAGAGCAGTGAAAGCAGTACTTAGGGCAAAAAGTTATGATTGCGATCCGCAGTGTATCTAATTACACAAAGCCGGTAATGTTAAGCGAATGACCATGATTAAATCCGATCTTTTATGGTCGATAATTCCAAAATGGTGAATTTTATCATAATTGTAACTGTTGAAAGTAATGCAGAGAATTTTAAAAGACTTATTATAAATTAAAATTAAAAAAAATGAAAACAATTCTTGTAAAAGTTCATTATTCATCGAAAAAAAATTTTTTCTTAAGACAATAGTGTCCTTAAATCTTACTTATAAAATAATTAAAAGCTTTTCTGTTTAAATATTATCGTTTTACTGCATTTTTTCTTTTACGATTCAAAGAAGATTTTCAGGAAATGAGTAGTAGTTTGAAGAAAGAAAACTGATGATACATTCTCCAAGGAGTACTGCTTTTAGTTTTAATAAAAAAAAATTTCAGATGAAAATTTAATTTCTTGAAATTTCATGAAATTAAGTATATGGGGTGGGGGGACATGTAAAAAATATTTTTACCAAGATTTTCTAAAAAAAATTTCTAAAATAATTTCATTCATTTGTGACTAAGTTGTGAAAGTTTCATTAAAATCTGACAATTGTCACAATTATTTGATTTTTGCAAGAATTTTAAAAATCAATGTTTTTCATTGGAAAAAAGGTGTTAAACACTTTTAATTGTAAAATAAATCAACCGCTAATGCAAAAATAAAAAAAAGAAGATTTTTAACCAAAATTTCAAATGTGCTAGAAAGAATTAAAAAATTGGTTAATTTGCATTAAAAACCAATTGTAATGAAAATTTTTCATTATGGTGGGAAATTGCCTGATTATTTTGAAAATAACAAAAGTTTACGCTTGAATACTGTCTCTAGGAGTTTATCAACAATTTGGTTAACCAATATAATCAAAATTTTATTGGAAAAAGGAATTTATACCAATTTTAAAAGACAATTCATTTATTTTAAAGCTTCATTTTTAATTTACACAAAAAATAATCACACATTAAGCAAAACGTGCATTTTAAATTAAATTTTGCGAAAATTGTTCAGTAATCAAGACGCTTGAGAAGATAAGAAAATAAGCTGTTAAGAGGGTGGTGATTTCCGTTTTCTCTCCATATGTGGCCAGCCACACCTGATTTTTCCCCCTTCCGCTCATGTTACAGCTTTTTGGTGCCTTACCTTAAATAAGCTTCCACACATTACTGTTTGTGGCAAACTTATGTAAACAACACCAGTAATGGCAAATGGCTGTAGATGTGACGCGAATAAGGCAGAACTAAGATTGTCAATAACTCCTAAACTGTATTTTCGAAATAATCAGGCAATTTCACAACATAATGGAAAATTTTCATTACAAATGTTTTTTGGGGATTATAATGCAAATTAACAAAATTGGTTTTTATCTTAAGTTTGGGGCCTTTTTTCATCATCCTCTATGTCGATTTTCCAGCTAAAAAGCAGTAGAGGTACGGAAATAAATGTGTTAAAACACCACCTATACATATTTCTGAGATGAGGTATTATGTACACTATTTACATTGTTCGGACTATTATCCTCATTTCTGTTGCCATATTTATCACAACATTTTGGCCGTTGTACGCTCCGGCCTTCTTCAGGTGATTGGAACTAAACCATTTATTTCACTCGCTGGGGTAGACTGTTCTATTTCCACATGCCATGTCTAATGATCTAATGCATGCCAGTTATCAGTTATCGCCTGTTAATTCCCCTCTCCAAGTTCTCCACCGCCTTAACCAGGTATTGAATTCACACTCCTGTCACTGGATCTAACTAACGCCTTTATCCACTGTATCATGTGTCCTTTCCAGGTATTATAAACCTAATGTCTTCTGTAACTGTTTTTTTTGCTGTTATCCTTGCATGTTTTTTTTACCAGAACTCATATTGCAATTTTCGTTGTTATTATTGCTTTTCTCTAGCACTCCTTATTACTGGTTCTCATATTGTATTCATTTGTATGCTTGGTCGGCTCAGGAGACTTTTGTGGCCTAGCATATGTGCTGATTCCTTAAGTTTATAAATTTTCCAATGATGTTCTTTGTCTATGATTTCAACCTGATCCCACAGAGGGTGGTGATTTCCCTTTTCTCTCCATATGTGGTCAGCCACATCTGATTTTTCCACTTCCCCTCATGTTACAGCTTTTTGGTGTTCTTGAAGCCTTACCTTAAGGGGGCGGCCTGTCTCCTCTTTATTTTGCGTTCCGCAGCTGCACGGGATGCTGTACACAGTCTTTAGTCATGTTCTCCTCTATTGGGAGGGGTCTTACTTGGGAGAGGTATCTGCGAAGTGTCGTCTACCATTTGAAGGTTGTCCTGATGTTATATGGACCACAGATACTTTGTATTTTCTCTGATAAACCCTTCACATAAGGCAGGCAAACTGTTTTCTGAGTGTTTTTTTCCTCTTCTTGTACCTGCCTATCCCAGTTTATTGGGGCTGCTGTCATGTACCCTGTGTAGTTGTTACATTGTAGGGTACTGCTTATATTGACCAATTCTTTATCTAATGACTCTGTGTCACCACTTATGACTTTTGCTTGGTGCTGTAAGCAGCAGATGATCGCTTTTTTTGCACTTTATGCATGGTGGGAGTTGAAATTGAGGTACTGTCCGGTGAATGTCGGTTTGCTGTATACAGATATCTTGAACCCATGCTCTGTTTGAGATATTAGAACATCCAAGAATGGGAGTGTGTTACTCTCTTTCACCATTGTGAACTGTATCGAAGGTCTTATTGAGTTCACATGGTTCAGTAGAACCTGGACATCTTCCTGGTGTGGCCAGAGTATGAAGGTGTCATCTACATATCTTAACCATTAAATTGGCCTTAGAGATATAGATTCTAATGCCATTTCCTCAAAGTATTCCATGTATATATTCACCATTGCTATACTGTCAATATATGTGTGATACCATTCTGAAGTGTATTGTTTGTGTACAAAAAGTCGACATCTCCATCAGATTATCTATTGGAATACTGGTCTGTTCTACCCCAGTGAGCAAAATAAGGGTTCAGTTTGACATTCCAACCACCTGAAGAAGTGTACATCGGCTGAAAAGTTGTGATAAATATGGCAACAGAGTTGAGGATGACAGTCCGAACAATGTAAATAGTGTACCCACCTCCGTATTAAAAAAATGCTTTTTCTGCGATGTAGGTATGTTCAATACTCCGTTAAAAAAGAGCATACCCCAATGAAAAAAGGCCCCAAACTTGATTAAATGATTTTTTTATTGTCTAAATGTTTGTTATTATTAAGAAGAAAGACCAAAGTATTTTTTAAATATTTTTAATCCTTTCTAGCACGTCTGAAATTTTAGCTAAAAATCTTGTTTTTTTTTGAGTCAGCAAAATTGACATAAAATCAATTATATCCACCATTATTGACAGTTTTATAAACAAAAGTTAATATCTCCATTTAAAAATCTTGTAAAATTCAATTATACTTTTTTCAAAAGTTACTTTAGGGAAATTAGAAAATTTAAAGTAAGCTTAATATAATTTGAAACAAACATTACTTAATTTTTTAGTTGCAAAAATTTAGTTGGAAATAAGAGAAGCATGTCTCACCATGGTGATTGGGTTTGGAGGTGTGATTTATTGTTTATGTCAATACATAGACAACTGACGTTGGATGGGAGGGCAGAAGTGACAGTATTTTTAATTTTTAAGTGAACCAACTTATTTAACTATAAAGTAATTCTTAAAAATTAAATTCTTACAAAAGTCTAGTATTTATTGATTTCATTTAGGCACTTTTTAACGAAGATATGTCTAAAGCCTACACTGTTTTCGTCCCTAAAATTGAATCTAAAAAAGAAAAAATTATATCTAAAAAATAAAAGGAAAACATTTAGTGAAATATGTATAAAAAAAAAAAAAATAATGATTTTTTTAAATGTAACAATGATGGTCAGTCAGTCAGAGAATTTGATACATTATCAGGAGAAACAACTCAAACACACGACATTATTTCAGATTCGTGTTTCTGTAGTTTTGCTGGGAGTGTTTTTAATACTTTTTTTCGTATATTAAAAAATTATTGTAAAAATAATTTTGCAAATTGCAATAAGCTTTCAAATTTAAGATCTGTAAAAAGTAGATCTTTTAATAAGAGCATTTCCTGAGAAACAGCTTCAAATTTAATTTTAAAATATTTAACAACTTTATCACATTATGCATTTAAAATAGGTATGTTCAAAAATTTGCTAAAAAAAGAGCATACCCTGATGAAAAAAAGCCCCAAGCTTGATTAAAAAGTTTGTATTGTCTAAATGTTTATGTCATTATTAAGAGGAATGACCAAAGTATTTTTTGAGTATTTTGAAAAAATTTTTATTCCTTTCTAGCATGTACGAAATTTTAGCTAAAAATCTTGTCATCAAAATTGACATAAAATCAATGATGGAACCTATTATTGACTGCTTTGTAAACAAAAATTAAATTTTCCATATAAAAATCTTGTAAAATTCAATTATACTTTTTTCAAAATTTATTTTAGGAAAAGTAGAAAATTTAAAGTATATTAATTGTAATTTGAAAGAAACATTACTTACTTTTTTAGCAGAAAAATTTTTAAGAGTGTGGTAATTAATTTTTCAGAGGTGTGAACTGATATATTTCAACGTATCGACAACTTATGTCAGGGAATTTATCAAATGGTAGGACAGAAGTGACAAAATTTGACCTAAAAGTAAATCGGATTAGTAGAGTTAAATAAAAAAAAAAATACACTTTCAAAATTTTTTTTAACCTTACATTTGAAGTAGAATTTTGGAATAAAAATAACATTTAAACTATGAAAAAATACATTTAGAATTCAAATTTTATAAGACAAAAAAGAGTAACCTACTTGTTACATTCACCTATTATAAAATTATGTTTTTTTTAAAATTAAGTTTAATACTGACTCAGTTATGAAATCTTTAATTAAAACATTACAGAGTTACAAAGTTACTAGTTTTAAAGTTTTCAGTGAGTGGGGGGTGGGGGGGTTAAAAGATGTTAAAAAATATTTTTACCATGACTTTCTAAAATAAATTAATTCATTTTTTAATAAGTTCTGAAAGTTTCATTAAATTCCGACAAAGAATTTCCAAATTAATGTTTTTCAACTGAAAACGGTGCTAATAAACCTAATGCTGAATATTAGGTGACCATTGATGACTCCCCTCTCCAAAAAAAACAGGATTTTTAACCAAAATTTCAAATGTGCTAAAAACGAATAAAAAATTTAAAAGATAATTAAAAAATGCTTTGGTCTCTCCTCTAATTAATAACATAAAAGTTTTTGCGATAAAGCTTTCTTTTTATTAAGTTTGGCAACTTTTTCATTGGGATATGCCACTTTTTTAGCGAAAAAGTGGACATATCTAAAAAAAAAAAAAGAAAAAAAATAGAAAACGATCATTGTAAAAATTCATTTTTCATTGAAAAAATATTTTGGCTCAGATAAGAAAGTACTTCATATCAGAAAAGCCATTAAAAGCTTTTTTAATTAAATAATATCTTAGTTTTATTGGGTTTTGTATTTTACAATTCAGAGCTAAAGTTTGGGTAGAACAGTTAATCGATTTACAAAAAAAAAAATCGATGATTTATATTCTTCAAAGTCTGCTGCATAAAATTAATGGGGAGGAGGTAACGTGTAAAAAAAAAAAAAATTACCATGAATTTCTAAAAATCAAACATTTCTAAAATAATTTCATTCATTTTTAGGTAAATTTGCTTTTTAAGCCCTGCAAAGAAAATCTGTTATAACTTTCCCAAATCACCATTACATTCTTTGTTTAACTACATTCACTGCAGAACACTTTGCATGTACAAGATTAATTATCAGCCTTTTTACTGCTTTTACTGCTCTTACTCATGTAAATTACTGCGCAGTCAGAAAGCAGTGCCAAATGGGCATGTGTTTTTTTAAACCCTTTTCTTTTGTGTCAAAAAGCAAACAAATTAAAAAAATTAAATACAATAAACCCTTTTTTCTGTGTAACAAGAACAAATTTCAATTTCAAATGTTTTGTTTTTTTATTAAATTACTGTGCACTTAAGTTGTGTCGAAAAGCAATGACAAGTATTGTTATTTTTTCAACTTTTTTTTTTATAATAAAGCTTTCTTTTTAAATTGAAAAAAAAAGAAGACAAATTAATAAAGCTTTCTTTTTAAATTAAAAAAAAAAAGACAAATTAAATAATAAAGCTTTCTTTTTAAATTAAAAAAAAGACAAATTAAATAATAAAGCTTTCTTTTTAAATTAAAAAAAAAGACAAATTAAATAATAAAGCTTTCTTTTTAAATTAAAAAAAAGACAAATTAAATAATAAAGCTTTCTTTTTAAATTAAAAAAGACAAATTAAATAATAAAGCTTTCTTTTTAAATTAAAAAAAAAGACAAATTAAATAATAAAGCTTTCTTTTTAAATTAAAAAAAAGGCAAATTAAATAATAAAGCTTTCTTTTTAAATTAAAAAAAAAGACAAATTAAATAATAAGGCTTTCTTTTTAAATTAAAAAAAAGACAAATTAAATAATAAAGCTTTCTTTTTAAATTAAAAAAAAGACAAATTAAATAATAAAGCTTTCTTTTTAAATTAAAAAAAAAGACAAATTAAATAATAAAGCTTTCTTTTTAAATTAAAAAAAAGACAAATTAAATAATAAAGCTTTCTTTTTAAATTAAAAAAGACAAATTAAATAATAAAGCTTTCTTTTTAAATTAAAAAAAAAGACAAATTAAATAATAAAGCTTTCTTTTTAAATTAAAAAAAAGGCAAATTAAATAATAAAGCTTTCTTTTTAAATTAAAAAAAAAGACAAATTAAATAATAAGGCTTTCTTTTTAAATTAAAAAAAAGACAAATTAAATAATAAAGCTTTCTTTTTAAATTAAAAAAAAGACAAATTAAATAATAAAGCTGTCTTTTTAAATTAAAAAAGAA
The DNA here is from genome assembly GCA_963932145.1 of Acanthosepion lycidas. NCBI lineage: Eukaryota > Metazoa > Mollusca > Cephalopoda > Sepiida > Sepiidae > Acanthosepion > Acanthosepion lycidas. The sequence goes on from OZ010573.1 coordinate 73,713,228, forward strand.
AGACAAATTAAATAATAAAGCTTTCTTTTTAAATTAAAAAAAAGGCAAATTAAATAATAAAGCTTTCTTTTTAAATTAAAAAAAAAGACAAATTAAATAATAAGGCTTTCTTTTTAAATTAAAAAAAAGACAAATTAAATAATAAAGCTTTCTTTTTAAATTAAAAAAAAGACAAATTAAATAATAAAGCTGTCTTTTTAAATTAAAAAAGAAAGACAAATTAAATAATAAAGCTTTTTAAATTAAAAAAAAGACAAATTAAATAATAAAGCTTTTTAAATTAAAAAAAAAGACAAATTAAATAATAAAGCTTTCTTTTTAAATTAAAAAAAAGACAAATTAAATAATAAAGCTTTCTTTTTAAATTAAAAAAAAAGACAAATTAAATAATAAAGCTTTCTTTTTAAATTAAAAAAAAGGCAAATTAAATAATAAAGCTTTCTTTTTAAATTAAAAAAAAAGACAAATTAAATAATAAGGCTTTCTTTTTAAATTAAAAAAAAGACAAATTAAATAATAAAGCTTTCTTTTTAAATTAAAAAAAAGACAAATTAAATAATAAAGCTTTCTTTTTAAATTAAAAAAAAGGCAAATTAAATAATAAAGCTTTCTTTTTAAATTAAAAAAAAAGACTAATTAAATAATAAGGCTTTCTTTTTAAATTAAAAAAAGACAAATTAAATAATAAAGCTTTCTTTTTAAATTAAAAAAAAAAGACTAATTAAATAATAAAGCTTTTCCTTTAAATTAAAAATAAAACAAATAATAATTAATGTGGGTAATTCAGTTCGCCCGTCGTTTGCGATGACTGAAATAGATTAAAGTGTTTGCTTTCGTCCACTCCTCCGGTCTACCGAGCTGTTGCTAGTGACCTCCTATTCTCTCGTTCTTGTTAGTACGTATGCCAACAATGTGTTCTGTTCTGTCTCGTCTTCCATCTTCTTCACAGACTATCTATTTATGCCTGCGTTGGGGGCAACTAACATTTGCACTTCTTGTTTGCCCGAGACTTCCGATCTTATAAATTTACGCTGGCTTCAAATTTTAGTCTTTTTTATTTTTATTTTTCATAGTATGCCTGTCTGCGATATAAGAGTTTTGGAATAATTCATTTTTGCTTTTAACACCAGTTGCAATCTTTCAACAAGACCTGACACGCTATGCAAATGCGCTTTGCGGGAAGTAAGTCTTCTCATTCCTCACACTCCCCACTGATCACATAGATGACAGGGTGGGGGAGAACACCTTCGACGAACACTCCTTTGTAGAGGTGGAGGGGATGCTTCCGGTGACAGTACTGCCATATCTATGTTCTGCGGGTCCTTGGCATTTTCAGTGTCATCATGACCTTCCTCATTGTCCAAATCTGTACTCTCTGATACAGAGGGCAGACCATCTGACTGCATTGTGCAAAACATTGTTGTCTCTGAATCACTATCAGACGACATATCTTCACTGTGATGCTCTCCTGAGGCGCTTAACTCGTGTTGCAAAGGTTTTTCACATGGTGTGGCACACCATTGACCCAGACTGTGAGCTAATAACTCCATCAACTTGTTTCCCCTGGGAGGAGTTGCTACCCAATAAATTGCCTCCAAGCAATGGACTCATCCATGACAAATGCTGTGTAAAGGGCATACTTGATTTCATCCAAGTTCGCTTTGTCGCTGAGTTGCTGGTAGACTGTGTAAGTGCCTCCTGTTAGCCGCAATGGGATGACTAATGAGGGTTCCTTAATTATGAATAGTTTGCAGACACGCTCCGCCTTCTCAAACCACTCAACAATAGATGAACCATCAAATTCTGGTATTAATTTCAAATCGAACCGGTCCATAATTGTCAAAGTACTGCCGAAATAGCTTGTGGGTAATTAAGTTCACCCGTCGTTTGCAATGACTGAAATAGATTAAAGTGCTTGCTTTCATCCAGTCCTCCGGTCTACCAACTGAGCTGTTGCTAGTGACCTCCTATTCTCTCGCTCTCATTAGTATGTACGCTGTCACGCCAACAATGCATTCTGTTTCGTCTTCCTCACAGACTATCTATTTATGCCCATGTTGGGGGCAACTAACATTTGCATATGAGACTTACTTCTCGTTCGCCCAAGACTTCCAATCTTATAAATTTACGCTGGCTTGAATTTTTAGTCTTTTTTTATTTTTCGTAGTACGCCTGATGCGATATAAGAGTTTTGGAATAATTCATTTTCGCTTTTAACACTGGTCATGATCTTTCAACAAGACCTGACATTCCATGCAAATTTACTTTGCGGGAGGTAAGTCTTCTTGTTCCACACAATTAATGTGTAAACTTTGCATGAACTTTGGAGAGAGCATGAAAACCCTAACCCTAATGGTTACATTTAGTAACCCTAACTCCTAATCTTAACACTAATGGTTAGGGGTTAGTAACTCTAACCTGTAACCTTAACGGTTAGGTTTAAGGTAGGTATCATGCTCTTTTCAAAGTTCGTATGCAGTAATTTAAAACTCCAAAATTTAATAAAAAACAAAACATTGTTCTTGTTAGTATTTCTTTTCTAGCTTTTACTTTGTAATTTTATTTTATAAATTAACATGCTCTTTACAAAGTTTGCACATTAATTACTGTTTATTTTATTTTTAATTTAAGAAAAAATGATTTATTGTATTTTTTTTTCTTTAATTTATTCACTTTTTGACACAAAAGAAAAGGGTTTAAAAACACATGCCCACTTGTCATTGCTTTCCGACAGTGCAGAGTAATTTACACGAGTAAGAGCAGTAGAAAGGCTGATAATCTTGTGCGCACAAAGTGTTCCACGCTGAATGTAGTTAAACGAGGCATGTAATGGCAGACAAATGAATGTGACCGAGTCCAAATTGTTATTGTCAATAACTTCAAAATGGTAGGTTTTATCAAAATTTGGGCATTATTTTCGAGTTCAGCATGTACATTTACATGGAAATATGACGATTGGAGAAAGGTATAATAGATTTACTTTGTGGGGCTTAAAAAACAAATTTACTCATTTTTAATAAGTTCTGAAAGTTTCATTAAAATCTGACAATTATTTGATTTTTGCAAAAATTTCCTAATTAATGTTTTTCAAGTGAAAAAAGTGCGAAAAAAAATAAAATGCTAAATATTATGCAACCTTAAACCTAAAAAAAAAACAAAAAAAAATGATTTTTAATCAAAAAATTTTTTAAAAAGTAATCAAAAAATCCTTTGGTCTTTCCTCTTATTAATAACAAACTTTTTCACAATAAAACTTTTTAAGTTTGAGCCCTTTTTACAATGCTATTTTTTCAGTGAATTATTGCTAAAAAAAATTAGATCGCTGAAAGTTTTCCTTAAAAATAACGAGGTAAATAATTTTGTTCACCTAATTTTTAAATAACTTCATTTCTCTCCATCCGTAGTAGGAATTATCCTCATGTAAGCTATCTAAACGTCATGAAGATGTCTTTCGTCACCTGTCAAGTAACCCGAAAGGTCATGACCTGCTTTGTTTTATTTTCAAATTACATCTTTTCGGTGCAGAAGCTAAGCGAAGTTAAGCTTGGTTCAAAATATTTTAAATAAACATTATAATTTCTGATTTTCTTAAAATAATTTTAAAAGAATTTCAAAGTGAGATTTTCATTTTTTTGTACTTAGCTTTCACCTTTACATTTATGATACTTTACATGTGTTTCGCAAAAGTAAAGGTCTTAACAGCGGAGAATAATGCTTAACTCAAATAACACAACTTAATTGTATTCTGGTTGGTCTTCCATACTTTATAATTACAGCCCAATTATAAACACAAAATTACATTTCTTAATTACTGTGGATCTTCTGATTAGTCAAAATGATACAATTTACAACACGCTAAAAAAAGATCTATCTCATAAGGACACTTAGGAAAGCTGATGCGGCTTTTAACTAATTTTATAATATTTTAACAACTTAAATGTAAAAATCTATTATAATTAAAGAAATAACAGATAATTGTATTAAAATTCATTTATCATCGAAAAAATTTTTTGCTTTCAGAAAATATTGTCCATATTCATAAAAACAACTAAAAGCATTTGAAATTAAATAACTAAAAGCATTTGAAATTAAATGATATCTTTGTTTTATTGAGTTTTATGTTACAATTCAGAGCTGATTTTCAGATAGGGGGGGTCCAATTAAAAAAAAAAAAACATGATTTGCATTCCTCAAAGCCTTGTGCTTTTATTGTAATCACTAAACTAGATTCGATCGAATTTCTAGAGTTTTCATAAAATTATTTCGGGGGGGGGGGGGCTAATAAATATAAAAAAAATTATTTCTGCCATGACTTTAATAAAAAACAAACAAACATATTTCTAATAATTCCCATCATCTATGAATAGTTTCTGAAAGTTTCATTAACATCCGACAATTATTTTTATTTTTGCAAGATTTTCCAAATTAATGTGTCATACAAAAAAAAGTGCTAAAAATTGAATGTTAGGTGATACAAAGAGAAACAAGGTTTTTTTTTTTCAAAATTTAGAATGTTCTAAAAAGAAAGAAAATTTTTTTTAAATAATTAAAAAAAACTTTGGTCTTTTCAGGCTCTTAATAATAACAAACATAGACGATAAAATTTTGTTTTCGTCAAGTTTGGAGTCTTTTTCATTTCATCATACTCTTTGTCTTTTTTTTTTAGCGATCTATGGAGGTACCTTAAAAAAAGTAATATTTTTTTTTGCAATTCAGTTTTATTTTTAAATCAATTAATCTTCCTCAAATAAAGTTTCAGAAAAGTTATATTTTATTTTTTTTTAATAAAGAGAATTCTTGTTAAAAGATTGTCAATACGGCCGAAAAAAAATCAATCAATTTAAATTCGGTTTGAAATACAGAAAGTATTTTTTTGCTTATTGGAAATATTAAATTTAAAGTTTTAATTCCAAGCTAATAATAAATAATTTTTAATTTACAATAAGGTTTACTTTTAAAAATGCAGTTCAAAAATGATATTATTTTTAAATTAAAAAAGTTTTTTTTTTATTTAAAATTCATTTTAAACTCTGTTTTAGGTATTTATTTTTTTAAAACTACTTTAACTTTCATAATTAAATAAATGCTTCCAAATTAAAATGTAAATTTTGAAGAAATTCAAAACTGGAGAAAGGAAAAAAAGACTAACAAACAAAATATGTAACAAACAAATTTCCTTTTTTAGGCAAAACAAAACGAACGACTATAACAAAAATTGTTTCGTTTTTAATTTCGAGAACTTTCGACAGCAGTATTTGAAAACTTTGTTTTGATTTTTAGTATTTTATTACTCCGGTGAAACAATAAGCCTCAGTTAAACAATACATCGTAAGGGAATGCACTCTTAATTTTATGTCCTGTACGTGCCACTCCCCAATAAAGTGCTATTATTACCAAAAAGGACAATATTCCTTATAATGTGAAAAGTAATCATTTTTTTATCCCCACTTTAAAAAAAAAAATATTACGAAGACAATCAGACAAAACGAGAAAAAATTAAAAATTTTTATCATACATATATTCACCAAGATTTCCCTGTAACTGAATCAACTTGGCAATATGACTAGAAATTTTCTTGATGAGAGTTACTTGGGGACTCAAATAATTCTTTTTTAAAAAGCCTACTATTTGGGGATCCCCGACAGCTTTTCCACAAGAACTCAAATGTAATAAACAGTGATTAATATTTTTCTCGACTTTAAGGGCTTCTTCCATGCCGTCAAGTCCCGAATTCCATGATTGGGGATTAGGTTCTTCGATTTTTCGAAGCAGAATACGACCTCCACGTTTGTTTTGGTATGCTTTCAGATCGTTCACTTGCGCCTGATGTTCATCAGATAAAGTTTCGAAGAATTTGCTGAAGCCTGCGAGTGCCACATCATCCCTATCGAAGTGAGCAGCGAGACATTTATCAATGTAAAGAGCCTGTAAGAGAAGATTAACACATTGATTCAATCCAGCTTCACAATCTTCGTGAAAATTTTGCCTTGGATTCGACATGTTGATTTTTTTTTTTTTTTTTTTTTTTTTTTTTTTTTTTTAAGTTAGATCGGAGACGCTACCGCAACCGGAACTACAATGTGATGCATTATATTTTACATCCGGTTGACTTAACCACAGTAAAGGTAAAGGATATTATCGAAAATTTAAATCGGTTTTTGATCAAGTGTTTGATGGCCAAGAAAAAATATTTTATTGACGTTAACAATATTTACATGATGCTGTCAACACCAAGAATTAAAATATATATAAAAAAGCATTTTAGAAGTTTTTATAAATTTAATTTAAATATAAAACATGCCTTTTTTACGAAAAAAATTAGACAAGTTATTTTGGTAACTACCAATGGAAAATTGTAGCACGAATGGTATGATAAGTTAAGTATAAGCCCAGCATCATTTTCAATAATTTTATTACATAAACTCGCTATATACGTCTAAATAGCTCACCGTTGTGGTTTTCGTAATGGCTGGTAATTTGGATTCCCAGATGATTACTTTTTGTTTGATCCTTACTTACCAGTCATGTAGTGCATTGAGTTAAACAGTGTTAATGATCGATGTTTAGACCACAGCTAAAGAAAGACTAATAGTTTGAATGCTTATCTTAGACTAGCCTGTGGCTTCCGTTGAAAGATTTAAGAAGTACCAGATTATCTTAAAAAAAAAAAAATTAAATTAATTTAAAATAAATGCTTATAGGTACCACCAAAAATCGGATGCCTTTTCCCGAAACGAAAGCCAAAAATCTAAAAACAAAAAAGAACGCTACCCCACTCCAATTTGAAAAAAATATTTACCAACCAAAATTATCTGATAAACGATTTTTTTCAGCATTTATTCATAATGAATGAATTAATATTGAATGAGAATGAGATATTTTATTAGAAAACTAGAAATATGTATTCAAAAAAAATTATTGACACAAATTAATTTTTTTTTTTTTATATTATACGTGCTGTCGTTAGTGTGTATAAAATAAAAATAAAAACAGAATATACATTGTATTCTGTTTTTATTTTTATTTTTTCGTTTAGTCACCCCACCCCGTTTTGTTTTTATCGTGTGTACTTTAAATTTTTTATAGAGTTCTCTACTTAAAAAAAAAACAAAAAACGGTAAATTTTCATTTTAACACCCGAGCGTCATTCACTGCTGAACCATTTTCTTTCAGAAATTAGTACGCGCTTCCGTAAAGCGATTTTTTTTACATTATTTATTATTCAAATAATGTACTGTACATAATACCTCACTCATCTCAGAAATATAGACATTTTTTTTTGTACTTAATTTAAGAAAAAAGTTAACTTTCAAATATATGTAAACATCGACAAATAAAAGAATAACAAAAAAAAAACAACACCTAACCCTAATTTGAAAGTTAACTTTCTTAAAAAAAAAATTACTTTGTTATTCCTTTATTTGTCGATGTTTACATATATTTGAAAGTTAACTTTCTTCTTAAATTAAGTACAAAAAAAAAAGAAAAGAAATCGCTCTACAGAAGCACGTACTAATTTCTACAAGGTATTACTGTGAAGGATAGGCCCAAATTGTATACGTTCACCAACAAAATTCAGCACTGAATTACTTATCAATAAGCCGATAATGGCTGACGAAAGACCAGGAAAAAGTCTGATTTTTTTTTCGGGTCGTTAACATCCCAAAAGGTAGGTTTCTTCAATATCTAATAATAATTGTTGATTTGAGTTCAGCATATACATTTGCACGGAAATGAGACTATTTTAGAAAAATTTGAAGGGATATTAGCGCTCGGGTGTTAAAATGAAAATTTACCAAAAAAACATTGAAAATTCGTCCCAAATCTTACCAAAATAATTTTTATTGAGAGTTGGTACTACTTGCACGGTTTAAAAGAAGTATAGGTAAATTTGCAGATTAAGCTCTGGAAACCAATTATAAATGTAAGGAAAGTTTCCATTTTGGTGTGAAATTGCCAGATTAATTCCAAAATAACAATAAAAGTTTGTTGAAGAAAATCATTTAGGAGTTATACTTATTGACAATATAAGTTCGTCATTATTCGGTATTATTTACATACGTTTTCCTCTCTAGTAGTAATGTGCGGAAGCTCGCTTAGTTAACGGCCTTTTTACTGATCTTACTCGTCTTGATTACTGTGCAATTAGCGAAATTTAATTTTAAATTTTAAAGTTTGCGCAGTAATCAAAACGCGCATTATTGTTTGTGGCAAATGTATGTAAACAAAGCTAGTAAATGTGGCCAGGCTGTAATCGTGACACGAATGAGGCCCGATCTCATATTATCGATAATTCCTACCTAAATTGTTTTCTTCTGCAAATTTTGCTTATTTTTGAAATAAGCATGCAAATTTAAACAAGAATAGAAATTTTCATTACATTAATAATAATTAATCTGCAAATTTACCGAAACACATTTTCTTTCAGATTTGACAGGAATTTTTTTTTTTAAATTGTAATTTGTTAGTGGATTTTTTAAATTCATCCTTTTGCTTTTCGTACTAGAGTTATTTAAAAAAGAGTTGTGAAGAATCGAAAAATGGAAAATTTTTTAATGCCATTTTCAAATGTGACTTTTTTTTTTCAAGAATTTTATTTTTACAACAATATTTTTGATGGAAATTCAAAAAGAAAACTATGTCTGCACTATCAATAAGTTTAAGTATCAATTCTATATCATTTTTAAGTATCAATTCTATATCATTCTATATCAATTTTTCCTTTTTTATTTATTGTAACTCTTCCTTTTTAGTTTAATAAATTTTAAAATCAGGTTAATTAAAAAAGACCTCATTGAGTGCAATTAAGTATTTTATGACATCAAACATGCAAGGAAAATTAATGACTGGAATTTGTGATGTGTTTTCTTTACAAAAACTTTTTTCCTATTTTGTCATTAATTTTCCTAACATTGTTCTGATGGTAGTTCCTCTTTCAAAGAGGGATGGATGTTGAAATCCTGCTGGAGGGCATATTTTCTTTAAGTTTTCTTGAGTATGCAGACTGACAGGCAAATTAAATATTGTTTAAAATAAATGGAGCACCTACTCAAATACGGGTATCCACTAAAGTAATGTTTGGAGTAATGAAATAATTATTAGTACAGATTAGCTACAAGTTAAAGTTGAATATAACTGACCTGAAAAATACTTTTACAAAATTTAAAAAAAATAAAAAATGATTCAAATAACGCTGATTCATTAATAAATAAATGCAGAAAATTTCAATGAAATCTGATAATTCCTTGCTTTTTGGTAAATTTTTAAAAATGGGGTATTTTATTTTTTATTTTTTTCATATATCGAAAATGTGCATGATCTTGGAGGTACCCCATGTCTTTCTTTAGTCTTTACTCAAGAAGATAAAAAGAAAAATTCAATTGGAAATGTAATTATTCAGAGTTTTCATGGTTATTAAAAAATAAAATAACAAAATATAAAATAACCAAAAACATCAATTTATCATGGTCATGGTAAAAAAAAATTAATTTCTTTAAAATTAATTGAATGAATCTTCCTTTTCAGCTGTTAATATTATTCTAAGGTCTAAGGTTGTTATATTCTTATTTGGTTATTATTATTTGAACATGCAATTTAAATATCAAATAGTCTCATTCTCATAAAATAGAAGTTAATTTTAAAGTTTTGAAATATTGTCAATGTTTGTGTATTTTAAAATGTGCACTGTATTAATATGATTGTTTGCAAAGAGAACAGATGATCAAAATACAGAAGTATAAATAATAAATACATATTCTGTATTTGAAATTTTGCTAAAATAAATTAATAAATGAAAATGTTTATATTTTTCACTACCAAACAAAAATAATTGTTGAATATCAATCAAAAAATATGATGTAATAATATACAAACAGTAATCTTCTGTATTATTATTCTTTTTTAAATGCATGACCATTATGCTTTTATGTCTACAATCAGTGTAATATCTTACCTCATCTCTAACCCTTCTAACCTGGAATCACTTATACTTTCTTGTTGAGAACTCTACATAATAATATTGAGTGAGAAAGAATTAAGAACAGCAAAGGAAAGAAGGAAAATGTGAAAAGGAAGGTTGGAGATAAATGCATAAAATTTGCAATATATTAAAATTATTTATGGAAAGAGCTAGCAAAAGATAAGAGAGAGGATTCAGTAGTAAATATTTGTGCAGTCTTTATTTTTTTGCATAGAGACCTAATCCATATTTTTCATAACATTTATATAAAAAAACATGTCTAGGCAGATTAAATGGCAGAATAAGGAAGAAAACAAGAAGACACAGACAAATAAGGGTGAGAGAAAAATAGATGCAAGGGATAATGGATAACCTTAGTTGTCATGGAATTTTCATGGGTCCAGCTTAACTATTACTAGTTAAACAAATTAATTAAATTTCCAGAGTAATGTGTTCATTATCTGCACATATTATCAATACTCAGTGCACATAGAAAGAACATATGAAAATGTTTATTTTTATTTATTCCCTTGGGAGATTTTTTTCCCTTAAGACTGAGGAGAACAGTTTTGTGACCTTAATTCATCTTTTTAGTATAATGTAAAGGTATATTCAGAAAATCACAGATTTCCCTATTTCTATTTGTCAAATAGAAGTAAGGAAATCTGTGAAATTGTAGCTACTAAGAGAAGGAAGTATGTAAATCATGTTTAATTTGAATTAACAATACCCTATATAGCAATGTTTTTCAACTGAGGTGTTGTGACACCCTGGTGTCTAAAGAGTGGTTAGGGATACTGCAAGATTATAAAAATAACAAAATTGACAACAAAATAATCAAAAATTTTTGCTTGAGATTTTAAATGAAAAACAGTAAAATAAAAAAGACTTTGCCATTATTAGTTATGGTATCTAAAATGAAATGTTGAAAAAAAGGGAAGCCAAAATAGCATGTATTTTTTTTATGGATATTATTGTATATTTTAGGGAAATAAAAATGTTTTAGACTTTGAAAACATTGTCCAAATTCACGGTTCTGTATGCCACATTTTATGTAGTATCTGTTTTTTTCTTGTCAGTAAAACATATTAACTTAACCACTGCCCTATAGTAATATCACATTTATTTTAACCACTCATGATAATTAAAAAGTATGAGAGGTTAAAATACAAAAAAATTTTTTCTCTTCAAACAATTTTAATGTAAAAATGTTCACCCATTTAATATTCTATAAACTTTTTTTTTTTTTTTTTATTTCACATATCTTGTAAATGTGTTCACTCTGAACTGTTAAAATAAGTTATTTAAAAGGATTTTTTGAGAGAGGAAGAGAAGAGAAAACATCCAATCTCTTATCTCAAGTATTATGAATGGTACAAATGAAAAAACATAAGACTTTTACTCTGATGTTAAATGTGAAAGAAATTTACATTTATTACATGACATAAAAAAATAATAATAATTATAATAATACAAAATTTACAAAACAACCTTGCACAAAATTTTTTCTTGTGCACCAAACAATTAGGCAAGATAACAGTTTTAAAATACAATTATTTTTGGTTCATAAAACAATTATAATTATTAATAAAATGTTTATTTACTTTGATTCATTTGACTGTTGAAAGGAGTTGAGAAGGTTGCTGGGTTTCTGGTTTTATCAATAGTTCATTGATAAATATCATAAAAAAGGTTAAAATCAGGGTTAATACCTCAACTATACAAAGATAGATTTGTAGGATTTTCTCCTTTCTGCTTTTATTTCCTTTTCTTTTAGCTTCTCTTTGTCATCAGCGGCAGCGTTTAGTTTTTCTTTTGTGCAGATCCCAAGACCAGCTGATGTCATCTTTGTGAATGCTGAAATCCTTCTGTTAGACAAATCAGACTTTTTAAATAGGCACAAATCAACTTTGAATTGAATCAAAAACTTGATACCTATATGGGATAACTTACTTTCCCTATTGACTAAAATAATCACAAAATATATCTCTTTAAACCACACCTGCTTGAAAATTGAGATGGGTTTTGAGACCATCAAACTTGAGCTTCTTTTACAAAACTGCAGAAAAAGGTGAAAAATGTGAATCATTTGATATACTTTGTAACAGTATGATAGCAAATGAAGAAAGTCAAGATTCTTTTTGAGCCATAATACATGTGTCCTGTGCATTTTTTTTTTGACTAACCTATTGATCTGTGGGTGGAACACTGTTGTTTGAAGTCAACAAAACCTAATTAATTTAGATAATTTCAGAAATAGTTAACTTTCAAACTGTTGACTTTGGTCAGTAATAACATGTAAAGGTGTGCCAATAAAGCAATTCATGCATTCACTTTGTAACAGATTTAGCAGTAATATCCAAGAGAGGTTGAGTTTCAACTCACTTTGTGGTTCTGTCTATGCACATAAGGATATATTTGTATGACCTTAAGTTTAGGTCATTTGTGTTAGCAGGCACTAAAGGACCCACCAAATCAAGGTGTACATTTTGAAATCTTGTAGAAGCAAGTTGAAATTGTTGAATACATACCTTAGTGTGCTTATGTATTTTGACTTGTTGATTGGTTGAACAAACTGCACCATTTTTTTTAATAGATTTGTCCATATCTGGTCAAAAGAATCTGGATCTAATTACTTGGCATGTACCTTTAATTCTGGGGTGTGAAAGAATGAAAAATTTGAAATATGGAATAACTTGGAACAGTCTTGGATAGAGAGTCTATATCAGTCTTGATATATCGCATAAAATCGAGTTCCTTGTTTTGAAGAGTAAACTTTTGGAGACATTTGAAATGACCTCATCATATGTAGTTTGTACTTCAGCAATAGTAGGCAAATCATATAGGTCAATTTGCATTGTCATAACAATCCACAACTATGTTTTTGTGACCTTCTCTGTATGAAATTTCCATAATACATTTTGTTAGCATAGCCAATTCTGAAAGTAGTCGGTTCACCATTCATTATTTGGTGTAATGCTGCTCCAACTGCATAATTGCTACAATCAGTAATTAAAAATTGTTTTATGTTAGTTATGTATGTGTTAGCACTGATGAATGTTTTAGTGTTTCAATATATTATCATAGGAGTGTGAATGTATATTTGAGAAACAGTCTCATTTTTTCTTATAAAGGGAAAATTAGGTTAGCAAAATTAGGTATCAACTTGCAATAAAATCCAACAATTCCCAAAAACAATGCAAATTTTTTTTAATCCTTTGAATATGGAAAAAAAATAATCTAGTTGATTTTTGTGGCTGTCAGCTTAATACCATCAGTCATAATATTAAAACTGCACAAATTGCACTTAGCTAGTACTACTTTAAAGCCATTTTCAGTTAAAACGTGGAAAATCTTTTTTATTGTTTTTTTCATTGTCACTGAAAATTAGAATATTATCTAAATATTTGAAAATGGAATTAAATCTCATGAAAAGTTTTTCCATTAGACATTGGAATGTTTATACTGTGATAGCAGAAATTTGAAGTTAAAAAAATGTGGAAATCAAATTTGAACTGTCAGATGTTTTGTAGATGTAAGAGTAACCACCTACTGTATCTGGTTGAAGAAAAGAAAGAAATAGCAATTGACCAATTTCAAATATTAAACTGAGTAATAATCCTAAAGAAAAAATACTTGGTTCTTGGCATATAACTGCATTATACTTGGAATAGTGAGACATATATTGATCATTGTTAACAATGATCAATATATGTCTCACTATTCCAAGTATAATGCAGTTATATGCCAAGAACCAAGTATTTTTTCAGTTTTAAAGCAGTTTTGATTGAATAAATAAGTTTATATTCAGTACATAGTACTCAGTAGATTTTTTTTTTAAATGAGTGCCTAGTATTAAAGCCTGTTTTGAAATGATCTTACTATTTAATATCAATAAAAAAGAAAATAACATCGCTAGAGCATTGGCATCTTGGTCCCTTCAAAGTTCTCCTCTTTGGACAATATACATTTATCCTAGTATCAAGAATTTGCAAGGATCCTCTCTCATCACTGTCATCAGTTACCTTCTTTTTGGATTTTCCTTAATCTCATTCAAAGCCTGAACTCTTCGGGAAATGAATTGTTGGCGGTTGTGACATACCTGGGGTTGAGGTGATGCTTTGTCCCGAAAATCTACAAATGACATGAAGAATCTGTTCACTTGGTCATAGTGAATATAATGATTGTATAGTATACAAGCTTCCTCAGAATATGAACGCCCACAGGAAGATGGCTGTTCATTCATACATAGTAAGATTCTCTCTGATTTGCTTACAAAATTACGTCAATGCTGGGCAATCAGTTCTCAAGATATGGCTGAATGTTTTCTGGACAGACATATTTTCACATTCCCTATTTCTTCCTTGATATTAAGCAGTGTATAAAGCCATGATTTTATCTCATGGTTTCTCTTATTACTAAAGAAAGTAAACTATTTTTACCTAATTAAAAATTATTACAAATTAAATGTTGGTATTACAAATAACCATCAATTAAAACTTTTATGATTTTTGTCTTTCATATACAGTGGGAGCGAAACAAATATTCATACACATACAAATTTTTAATTTATTGTATTTCCAACTAATGAATAAATATACTTTTCACATAATTAATAGTACACATGCATAGAAAAATAAATATGCATAGAAAAGAGAAAAAATTTTGATCTAATAGAAATAGATCCCATTTATCAATTTTAATGGATGAAAAAAGTATTCGTACAATGCAAATTTCAGATTTTATAACTTTTAAATTGCTTTAATACTCTACATTATTTAAGTGGAATATTCTAGAATGTTCCAATAATGTTGTCAGTAGTTATTTTTAGCCTAAAAAATACAAACAGAACATTCTTTAATTGATATTTGTGCAAGGTTTTCATCATGACAAGAGGTAAAGAATTGACAAATTCACAAAAGGAACTGATTGTTAAGTCCTGGAAAGAAGTTACCAGAAAATCTCAGACAACCCAAATATTCCATTTACTACCATTAGTTCATTCATTACAAGGTATAAAATCTCAAAATTGTTGAAAACCAAGGAAGAAAAGGTGTTCCATGTAATATTTCTGCAAGATCATTGAGGAAATTAATGCATCAAATTAAACAAAATCCAATGGTTACTCATTAAGGATTACATTGCATTCCATTAGAGGATGATTTGCTTTCAACAGGAATCTGTGTCACTAAACAGACGATAAGCAATGAAATTCATAGGAACAATCTAAAGTCACACTCCCCTCGGAAAACTCCACTGCTGTTGAAAAGAAGAAGAGATGCCAGGTTGAAATTTTTTGTGAACATAAGGATAAAGAAAAAAAATGAATGCCGTAGCATATCAAAATATTTTGGAAGCAAATTTAATGATTTTGGTTGAACTTTTTTTTTTTTTGAACTTCCTCCTGATTGGATCTTCCAACAAGATAATGATCCTCAGCACACTGCAAAATCTACAAAGAAATGGCTTGCTGAAAATAATGTAAATATCCTGAAATGGCCAAGTCAGTCCCCAGATTTAAACCCAATTGAGAATCTGTGACGTTATTTGAAAATTCAAATCCAATCAAGAGCTCCAACAAACATCCGGGATCTGAAGATCATGTGCGAAGAAGAATGGAACAAAATACCAACTAAAATTTGCAAACCCTTAATTGGGAACTACAAGAGGTTGTTTGCTGTAGAAGTGAATAATGGCTGTTCTACAAAGTATTAAATAAAAATTATGTATTGTTTTTTGTATGTATACTTTTTCACTCGTTAAAATGGATAAATGAGATTTATTTCTATTATATTAAATTTTTTTCTGTTTTCTGTGTACAAATATTTGTTTACCCTCACTGTATATCACATTCATTTTTTTTTTATTAAAGAAATTGCTTGGGAAAGTAGAAATAACCTTAATAGGCTTTTACTTAATTATCATAGTTATCAATATTAGTTTTTACAGCTGTAATAACTATCATAGAAAATATGTACTTTGATTGCTTTGATTTTATTATCAATAGTAATCCTTTTATTACTATTGCTGCAACTATTGTTTATAGCATTTGTATTTTCTTGCCAATAACAATCTCCAGTTTCTTTTGCCACAACAGGGATACTTCAAAGCAAGATTCACCTTGCTTGAATCTTCTAAAATTTTCCTTTTTAATATGGCTGTTATCAGTTCATAGGGAGCTTTTCTTTCATCTGAACTGTTTAGAATTAATTCAGTATCTGTGCACTCTGTGAAAAGTGTTAAAAAGAATATATATATATATATATATATATATATATATATATATATATATACATACACACTCACACACACACAAGTGTAGGATTGGTGTATATGGAATAAATTCCAATAACCAACAAATACTATTCTTAAAAGAGTGCTCAATACTGTATAGAGCAAATATAATTATTTATTAAAAAATTATAACATAAATATGTTATAAAATCACTACAAAAATACCCATTTTGTTTCAACACTTGTGGTGTCTTATCAAGTGATGAGATCATCACTTGATAAGACACCACAAGTGTTGAAACAAAATGGCTATTTTTGTAGTGATTTTATAACATTTATGTTATAATTTTTGAATAAATAATTATATATATATATATATATATATATATATATATATACACATACATACATGCACACACACACAGTGTATTTATGTATCTGAATATTTTTATAATTTATTAATATACAATTTTGTCATTTTTTATGGGTGCTGTAGTGAGTGAAAAATAATAACTCCCTTCACCCACTACCTTCAAATTCAAAAGACTGAGGAAGAAGGAATTCACAAGCCTATGTGAAATGTTTTTTCCCCAATGAAAACCTTGCCTTCACAGAAGTTAGCTGAGAAGAAGAAAAAAAGAAGTAGTGAGTGTATGCAAAATTGTTTTTGATATAAAATGAGGAGAAAAATTAAATTAACCAGAGAAGAATGTCTGAAATCAAATGTTCATACATGTATGTGTGTTTCATGGCGTTTTCCCACAAGTGGGCAAAACGCAGATCTCTTGTGTCCACTGAAATGCAAAGTAAGGAGAGAACGAGGCAAGAAATCACCCAGTATTTATAGTGTAGGGAGAGTGTGCTCTAGTGAACAGTTAGGAAATTGAGGAGGAGTTAACTCTGACAATTGCAGTGGCAAAATTTATTAGTTTAGTGATAAAATATCCAACATTGAAAAAATTTTTAAATAATTGTTGATCTATTCTATTAAATGCCTAGAGGGTTTTGCATTGTATCTGCAATTTAATAGAAGAAATATGAAATTACCATTTGATTTTTCCAAGATATCAAATAGAAATTTACTATTTTTTTATTAGAAAAATATCCTATTTTACATAAGATTATTAAAAATAATTTTTCATATTTCTGATTTATAAGCTTCATTAGAAATACACTTTATGCAGAATCTATATAAAACAATTTGTGCAAGAATTCTAACTGCAAATATTTGTATATGTTCTTATTCAGATAAAGTTTATAAAAAATAAATGAACAAAAACAGTTATGTTCTAGAAAAAACTATTCTTTTTATTTCAATTACAATATTATGTGGGAAGAAATTTTTAGTACACCATTGTAATTCTTAATGTCTCCTCACAAGAAAGGTCAGCTTAATCTCGTTGATCAAAGAATATTCAAATCATAAGAACAATTATTTCATTTATATAAATAGCTGCAAAGAAAATTGTTATTTTTTGGAATTTTGAATTTTGAAAATACTAGAATATATCCTATTGAAAACATTTATTCATAAAAATAACACTTTTTTCATGCCATTGTTCAGTAACAAATGACCATACAATACTCATATCACTATTATTTTTAACATCAACTGCATGGCATGTTATAACTTTTAGTCATGAAGAAGAAATTCTGGTGGATGATTAAATCTCAAGGGGAAAAGCATGGAATTAATTTTAACTATTGTTCCTGTGTTGCATGGATTGCAATTTCTTTCTTGATTTTCTTCAATACAAATATGAGAGAAAGAAAGGGAGAAGAAAATTCCTTTAACTTAAAGAAAAAAAAAATGTTCATATAAAGACTTGCTCAAAATATTTCTCTGAGTGCCTAAAAGTTCTTTAAGTGAGTAGATTTTTCTTAAGGAGTATGTTAACCCCTTAAGAAAAATCTACAACCCTGAATTAAAAAAGTCAACAGGAAATCACTATACTATCTAACCCTCAATAATCAGGGCAATGCACAATTTATATGTACTAAAATAAGGTGACAGGTGTAAAGAGGGGGCTGTGTAAAAACATGATCACTTTTGTTTTCAAGAGACATTATATTTAAATAAAAAGAACTTTCTTAATCTAATTTACATAGATGTCTTCAGAGCTCTTGTTGAAAAGGAAACTGTCAAAAGATACAAATTTTGTAGTTGAGTGAGTTTGTAGGTCAATGACAGGTATTTCTAGTTGCAACGAAGCAGATCTCAGTTTTTAGTAGTGGGCTGATGTTCAGATAGATCTCTTTTTTGAAAACTGTTCCATTGCCAACTTGATGTTATGCCAAATACTCATTGCCAAAGTGGCATAGATTCTCTGTATTTATGGATGTTATAGACAAGCGTAAGGAAATACAACAACAGAAATAGATATACGTGATTTATTTCAATAGGAACGTGTGGGTTTGGGACAACTACCTTGTGGTATAGTTAATAAGCCGGCTGCCGATCTGGGTTGATCTCTCATAGTAGTTCACACTGGTTGGCGTGACGCTCCTCCTGCTGACTGCTGCCGACCACTTAACCTGACCGTGTCAGGTCTCTTCCCTGGCCTCCTGTTGACTGCTGTTGTACTTCTCTGTGTGACCCCTTTTATGGCGTTTTTTATGGCTTAACAGGCTAGAAAAATGACGCGAGTATAATTAGGAGGGAAGCATTTTTATTGGTCGAAAAATAGAAACACTTTTATTTATTTTTCAACCGGAACTTGTGCGTCGGGGCTATGCGCAAACGACGATAATGGTCATTTTGTGACAGGGCCTTGTCCCGTTCACATCCGGCTCTCGCTCTTGAGTATGTTAGTTTATTTGTCTGCAAATCAGCCGAGATATGTCTTATTTTATTTTATAACATGGAGAATGGGAGGCTCAGAAACATTGGGAACATTTCCCTCCAAAATTGCTATACTGGCCTTCTCATTTGTTAGAAAATCTATTTTTATCTCTGATAAGAATCAAGGTTTTGGGCACTGCTTTTTGGAAGCAAGGGTCCGACAAGTTGTGAGCATTACCTCCAGTCCAGATTTAATGGCACCATGGTCAGTGTAATGGTGGTCAAAGTTCTTTTTATATTTTCCAGCATTAGTTTGTGAGAAAATTTATTTGTTATCTTTGATAAGGATCAATGCTTTGGGTGCATGATTTGAAAGCAGGGGAAAATGTTGGGGTAAGGATTAGAAAAAAGGCAAGAACGTGAACTTGGAAAGTACTGTAGCAGTGGTTCTCAAATTAAATTCCAATATAACCAATTACAAAAAATAATTAGATATCACCATGCACTTACGAAAAAAAAAATACACATTTTAAATGTCTTCATTAAAGTCAAATTTTCGTTTTATTAGCAAGATAATAGCTAAAAGTTAATCTGTAAAAAAATCAATTTTATGTAAGCGTTTTTTAGGCATTTTAAAAGATTGGCAGTTCTGTAGTGTTGATTCATCAAAAACCTCTATTAAATGAAAAAACTTCTAATACTTGTAAATAGAGATTTATTTCAAAGCAAATTAATAAATTTAAGGATTACCTAGATTTTGAAAAATAGTAAATGATATTTTTACTCTTTATAGTGAAAAACTTCTATGCACAGTTAACAGGATCATAAAAGTCAAGATTCAACAATAATAGACTTCTATTGTCATCTTAACACTTAAAATATGTAAAAAAACTGAATTATGTCAGAAAACAAAAAGTACTAAAATATAAACTGATATTGTTTAAAAATAAATTATTTTTAACCGTAGATAACCAATAGTTTTACAAACTTTATGGAACTTCTTAGATTCTAGAATCTTAGATTTAATAATTTTATTTTTTATAATTTAATTTACAATACTTTTTTTTGACATTTTTCTTTACTCATTTACTTTTTGATTATTTTCTTAAAATATTTAATTTCACCCTTATAAGGTCATTTTTAATTGTCTGAATTTAAGATTTATTAAAGAAAAAAAAAACTTAGTGATTATTGATTCATTTGATTGTCGTGAGCTATTTCGTTTTTGAACTTCCGTACAAAAATAAAAAAAGATGAAAAAATAAAATTCCCTTAAAAAATGTTCAGTCGAAAATGCAATTAAACTTTACATTTTTCGATTCTTCAAGAATGTCTTTAGTTTATTTCATAAAACAATCTCTTGTTGCACTAAAAAATTACAAGTAAATTTTAAAAAAATAAACACTGAAAGTGGATTTTTTATTTTTTCCTCTGTAAACTACGACAGGACCTGAAGCTAAGCAACAACTCTCAACAAAAAAAAATGTTTGAGTTTTATTGAATTATTTTTGGTAAGACTCGGGATGAATTTTCAGTATATTTCTATTGAAATAATATCTTTAAGAAATTTTCTTTATATAACTGTAAAAGAAAAAAAAATAAGTTGAACACTTCCACAAAACTAAAGATTTACCATTTACAAACAACACTTAAGTGGTGGTGGCGAAACTCACCCCGATTTCCACTAAGTTTTTTAAAATAGTGACCTATCCAATCATTCATTCATAAATAAGTACTGAAAATCGCTTTTAAATTAGATAAATAAATTCCCTGATTTTTGTTAAATTTTTAAAATCTGGGAGTTAGCATTTTTTTTTATTCAAAAAGTACTCACGTATTTTTTTAGTGATATCAAGAAGTGAATTACTGATTATGAGAACTTTTACAAATTCGGTTCATACTTTTTATTAATTTTGTATTGTATTTTTTTTAACCTCAACATTTTTATTTAAAACTAAATACGCTAGGAATAAAAAGTTAAATAAAAATTGATGAATATGTGATTTGTATTTGAAGAATAAAAAAAATTATGTTAATTTTCAAAATCAAATTTTACAACTTTCTCGTGTATGTCATAGTTGAGTATATAAACTAAACAGAACTTTTAAAATAAAAAAAGTATATGAGAGAACAGCAGATACTCCAATATGGACACCGCAATCCTTTTCTTTTAGTTTTAGTCACATCATGTTAGGAAAAATTAAATCAAAATCTTATTGTTCGTAAATAAAATGTTCTTAAAAAAATCTTGTTTAGGACATTTTTTCATTAATAATGCAAATCACGAACAGTTGTTAAAATTTCAAATTTTCAAACAGAAAGTAAGTTAGTCTCTCATTAAAATAATTCAGCATGAATTTTAACAATAGTAAGATTATTGAAGTAATTTGTGGTGAATCACAAATTAAAAAAATGTCCCGACTCCAGTTCTAAATCACAAAATAATTTTTGCGTTCTGTTGGATTCAACTGTGTCTTGAGTAAAAAACAAAACTAAAAAACGTTTCATTGAGAACTTTAGAACATTAAACTAAAACACCAACAAAATGAGGTCGATTTTTTACGCTGTGTTCATTTAGATAAAAAAAAAAACGTAAGTAATAAATTTTAATTATATAATCAAATTTTGTAGCTTTTTAAAAAATTTAAATAAATGTACAGAAAAAACCTCTTTACTTTATTTATTAATTACCTTTTGTTAAATTAAAATACGTAATGATTTTTGTCTAAAAATTTGTCCACAAAGTATAAAAAACGTGATAAAAAAACAGCTAATAAAAAGCGTAACTTTACTAATACATATTGTTTAATTTTTATTTGCTAATTTCTTTTTTTTGCATTTGTAATCTCTTCTTGCCGGTTATTTTACGGAGTTAGGAAGTCTTTTAGTTTTTTCCCCCGAAAACATAACTGTTCGTTAGTAGAGGAGTTAGAGACTTTATGATGTACATTTGTTTGCGAAGGATTCTGAAAATTTAGCTTTGGGTGAAATGTATTATTATGAAACAGAAATTTTAAACCATGCTACATAAAGCAAGTTGTATATAGTTATCTTATTTCCACATAAAGCAGCCCTTTTTATTACAATTGTCATCGCACACTGCGCATTGACTTGACCTTGAGAGTCTGTTTAATGTTTAATAGGTCAATTCAAGCACAAATTTAAAAATAAAATTAATTGAAAAAATATTTTACCTTTCAAAATTATTAATAAACGGATAAATATTTAAATATAATAATATGCAAAGAATAGAAAAATTAGCTTCTCTACTTTCTTGTCCTCTTTTATCCCTGAATGATTCTATGACGTCACTGTAAAACATGGCGGCTATCGAGAGGTATGTTATATCTGTTGTGTACTAACTATATATACTTTTGTTTGTTTCTGTTAATAACATTACTTTTAAAAATACTTAAATCGTCAGTATTTAAGAAAAGTATTGTAAAAAGTTTGTTGTGCCTGTTAAAATAACCGTTATATTTCAAGATTTGGTGGATTAATTTTTTTTAGCAATGTTTTTAATCAAGTAAATAAATGATTTACAATTTACATTTTGAGTTTGTTTGACTTAGGACCTAGGTGACAATAATAGAATATTACAGTTGGAGTATTGCGACAAAAATGGCATTGTGATATTTTTTTATATAGTATTTCGTTTTTTCTTCGAGTCCATTTTACTGTTAAAAGAAACTTCATTTTTTTTCTTTTGTGATGCATGCAATCTATATAAAACGTAAAATGAAACCTTTTTTCTCTCAAGCTATTCAATAACAGCACTCGTAGCCAGTGAAGCAATGTAGTAACTATTATTTCCATTTTGAATTGCAAATGCATTCTTATTGCAGAATGTTTTGGTGCACCATATCTTTATTGCATTTTTGTTAATTTGTTATATAAGCAATATAACTTTAGTTTACCCATTTTAACTATTTGTTTGGAAAAATTATCACATTGTCAATTGTTTCTTATGCTTGCATTCTATCTGCTTCATTCACATTCACAATTTTTCTGCTTTTACGTATTTCGACTAGTTCGGCTATAAATTTGTCACTTTGCTATATAAAACCTTCGTGTTTAGTTTGTCACATTCGAGGAATTTATTGTTTGTGTTTGAAACTTGGCCCTTTTTCATTTGTTGAAAGAGTTGAGGGAAAGATACTCCGAACATTTGTCTATTTATTTACAAATCAGCTATGCCGGACTTTAAAAAACTTCCTTTCAAATTAATAAATTTACCTAATTTAGCCCTCTCGAGTATATACTTTGTTTTCTTATGTTACACATGCTTTGTTGTCCGTGATAGCTTTTTAGACAGATCTTGTGACATTTTCAATCCTTTTTCAGTTTTCCTATTTTATTTTCGGAAAAAACGTTTTTGCTTCTCTAACAAAATTTCGTTTTGAGCTTGTACATTTTTGTAAGAAAATTTATTTTTATTTTTCATCCTTATGTACTTTGAATAAATAAATAAATACCATAATTTATTTCGGAAATTAATATTTGGTGTTTGAATTTGATAACCCTGAGTTTTTTTTTTTTTTTATTCAAGTCGCGGGTCTTTTAAATTTTCGTTTACATCAAACAAAGTAGGAAAGACTTTTTTTTTAAAAAAAAAAAAAGGAAGAAGCAGACGTTAAAGGTTTTCTTTGCTGCTTTAGAATCTTTTACGAAAGCCATAATCCCAAGTTAAGATTGCGCCTCCATTAATTCGCTGAAAGAAGTGTATGCCGTGATGAAAAAAAATACCCCAAAAAACTTTATTAAAAAAGTTTTATCGTCAAAATCTTTGAAACCCCAACAAAAAAAAACGCAATACCTAAGGTTTAAAATGATTTTTTTTTAAAATGAAAAAGTTTTGAAGCTTTTTAATTTCAAGTTAATAAATTTATTTCCAATAAGTAAAATACTTTCTTTACTACTGTATATTTATTTCCTATTTAGTTTCAAAAACTAATTTAGTGAGTTTTTTTTTTTTCCCCTAAAATAGCCGATTAGCGCCCCCCCTTTTTTTTTTTTAGTCATCTTTCATCACGATGTAATTCTCTTTATTAAAAAAAAGATTGTAAGAATTTCCAAAACAAATATTTATTTTTTTATTTTTTTTTTTTTTTTTTACCGAAAAAAAAAACAACAAAAAAAAAAAAACACGCTAAAATTTCCTATGCTAATCTTTGGCCCACACGATGAAACAAGAAAAACGAGATTTTTAACCAAATTTTCGAACGTGCTAGAAAGGATAAAAATTTTAAATAAATGGAAAATACTTTGGTCTTTTTTAGTAGGTACCTCCACTTTTACTCAAATAACGTGTCTAAAAAATTTGGGAATTCTTGCAAAAATCAAATAATTGTCGGGTTTTAATAAAATTTTCAGAACTTTTTCACAAATGAATGAAATTATTTTTGAATCTTTTGTTTTAGAAAATCTTGGTATACTATATAAAATCTTTTCTTTTTTTTTTTTTTTTTTTTTCCCCCATATGTCCCCCCCCCCCAACACACGCACAAACACTTAATTTTGTGAAATTTTGAGGAGAAAAGTTGTTTTATTAGTTAGCTTTTAAAAGCAGGACTCCTTGGAGAATTTAAATCAATTTTTTTTTTTTTTTTTCTGTGCCCCCAGTCACTGAAAATCTGCTCTGAATTGTAAAATAAAAAATGCAATAAAACTATGACATTATTTAATTAGAAAACTCTTAATTGCTTTTATAAATAAGATTTATAAAGGACATTATTGTTTTGAGAAAAAAACTTTTTGATGAATAATTAATTTTTACAAGAATTGTTCTCATTTTTTAAATATTTTAATTAAATAATTTAAAATTCTGCATTGTTTCAAGGCAGTTAGGTGATATTGTTATTAAATGAAAACCACATATATGAATCAGAAATTGAAAAGCTCGTTATAAGTTGTTGGCACCCCTCCACACACCACCAATATTTAAAAAAAAAAAATTTTATTTTCTTTATGTATGCGTAATGTGCCTGTTTGAAAGTATGGTCAACCATACACAACATAATCGATGACTATAGTAAATTTAAATTCATTGTTCTTAAAATTAGATTACGGAGAACATTTTTAAGATTACTGAGTACTTAAAAATTATATAAAAGAGGTGCTCACCTGTCATTTTCTTAAATTATGCTTTAACAGATAAAGTCACCATACAACAATGAGCCTGTCAACACCTTGTCAAGTGATTTATGTACAAGGTGTTGATAAGCACTTAATCACACTACTGTTTGTTTTAAAAATCTATTTCTGTTATTTTAAACTTAAAGTAACTAATTTAATTAAATTAAATTATGTTGGTTTTTTTTTTTCAAATCAGTATAACTAAACTTTAAATCAGCTAATATTTCTTAAATATATTTTATTTTTGAGAGATTTTTAAAACTCTTTTATTTTAAATCTTAGATATCGACATTTATACCGAAATAGTGGAGGTTCCTACTAAATAGAATTCATTTTATTTTTGTTTTCTTTTGCAAAATTGCTGTATTTATACTTATAAAAATATCCTGACATATTTTCTAATGCTTTCAATTATAATCTAACAATTTATTTATACAAAGAGAAAATATTTTTCTATCGTATTTTTTTTTTTTATGAAGGAAATAGCATTATTTCTAATTATAAAATCACAATATTAAGTAGTACATAAATTTTACATATTTTTAACTTATTCATAATGAATTTCATGTGGTTTTGGTATAAACAAATGCAAGACATACATTTTCTTGGAGTTGGGTTGCCAATTCAATAGAAAAATCTCCCTTTTTGTTATATGGCAGATTATAATGACAAAATTATACTTTCAGTAAAATTGTTACTAAGTGATTTCATAGAGTTCAAAGAAAAATTTGTCTTTTTGAGTAATCACAATTTCTATTAATACTGATTACCAATCTAAACTTATGATAGCTGTTGATAGAAATTTTCTTATCACTTTAAATTGGCATGTACAAATAACGGTTGTTTGATTTAAATCACCGATTTAAATCAATTTTATAAAAATTTTATTTAAAGCAAAAGATTTAGAAATAAAAAATTTTTTTGTTTTACTATGTAATAAAATTTTAACCATTAAATTCAACATAGCAGTGTTTGCATTCATGAATTTAAATAGAAAGACCAGTTTCACTGCTTTATCTGTACTAAGTTTCACAGTTTGGAATGCACCAGTCCAATATGTTCAATGCCAGAAGATGAGGCCACTGCTGGCAGGAGTTGCTTAACTGCAGAAAGTATATTTCTCAATACACTTGCATGTGAATTCCGCCATTCAATAGCAGAGTGTCTTGCATATGGAGTCTGCAAATTTAGATGCCTGGAAGGAAGGAGACCTCACTTGCAATTTCATAATAATGGGATATTTCTCACTGGCATATTCCATTGCAATATTAACTTCCTCCTTGCTTAATGATTTTCTTTGAAGATAACGATGAACCATGTTGGCAAGAAGGTGGGCTTCAGTGCTGATTTGGTTGTAACTTTTTTCACCATTTCTATCAGTTTTTTTTATTTTTTGGTTTGAGTTTTTTCTTGAACAATTCTTTCCCAATATATTTAGCAATAGTGCATGTGTCACTCTGAATTTTATCCAGACCTTTATGGGTTGTAACATGGCTGTTTAAAAGCCTTGTTTTTGTCATATAGGAAAATCCAACATGGCATGTAAATGAAATATTTGGTGAAAAATCTCATTCGTCAGTAACATTTTAAACACCTCATAGAATGTAAAGTTCTCAAAGCAAACCTGTGCCAAACTGTTTTCCTGAATCCTTGATGACTTGGTTGTCCGAAAAAATGGAAACTGACTGTGGAAAACACAATTATGTGCAACAAGTTTTCGATCTATCACTTAACTCACTAGATGTTTTTGGGCAATGTAATAGGATCCAGACGGCTATTGTTTGCACATGGGATTATTCACTTGGCTGTGAAAAATGTTAGCATTAAAAAAAATTATGGCCAATTTTCTGAGAACCCCCTCTTTTTTTTTTTTTTTTTTAATGGAAAAAAAAAAAAAGTCTTTTTTCGCTACAAAACAGTTTTTTTTTTCAACTTCAATCCTTTCTCTTTAAGTCGGTGTGAACATCATTGAATAAAATGAACCGCTATATGACCCAACGATGGGAAATATGAAAAACATGTGGTGAAAAAAAACAATGTCTGCTGCTAAGTGTTGTTGTCATCACCCAGGTCATGAGGTGTTAAAAGACAAAACAAAATACATCAAGCCATTGTTCAAACATAGGTTTGAAAAAAAAAAATAACCTATATCAAGCCTTTTTACTAATATTTTCTCCTTTTTTTTTCTCTCTTTGCTCTTATCTTGTAAGTAGTGGGATTTACAAGCTGGTAACAGTTTGTTCAACATTTAGTGCAGGCTGGCTGGCCTTTGATCCAGACATGTCAAAGTCAATTTGGCTTAATTTTCCTTATCGCTACTATAAACTCCTGGTTTGCGGTGGTCAGAAATTGTAGATAAATCTTTCGCCTTTTACTAAAGATTTCTGTGGCCAGGTGTCAATTTTTTTAACCCCTAGCAGCTATATAATTGAAAATTACCAACACTTTGTTGCATTTTGACCCCCCTAGGAATGTTGTTATGCCTAAAATGGTTTGATTATGATTTAGGCTTTCTGATTTTCAAAAAAAAAAAGGTTAATTTCCCATTATTGGGGAAAATTTTGATTTAAAATTAGAAAAAGAAATGCAAAATTTTCACTATTTTTTTCAGATTTTACCCATGAAAAAAATTTTTGAGTCATTTACACCAGCCAATTTTACTTTTAAATAAAAGAACATATTGTTTGCTTTCAGAAAATACCTAGTTTGATGGGGATTCAGATCAAAAGTTTTTTTGATATTCAGATGACAAAACAGTTGTTTTTCAATATTTTACCCCTATAAAAGTATGAAAATCCATTTTTTTTCAGAGAAAATAAACTGTGACAAAATGACTTTTGCAATTTTTGTGATGATTTTTACTTAGGATAAAAAATTATTTTACCATAGCAAGCCTGAATTGACTTCATTTAAGTTTAAAGGGGCTATAGGAACCATTAAACAGCTGTGATAGGTTCACCTATCATTCAATTCACACTCTTCCCTGGCCTTTTGAACAGGTGTAGAGGTTTATCTTTTGTTTCCTGTTTAGGATTGGGTTTTCAGTTCCTTCAACATCTTTTTCTTCTCTTTTACTTCTGGTGGGCCCTTGTGTCTTTATAGTGTTATGTCCTTGCTTGGAGTGGTGCCTCTTATTCTACTTTGAGTGGCTCTGGGCTTTGTACAGGATGAACATCATTGTAAAAAAAAAAATATATAAACTGACTGAATATTAACTTTAAAAAAATGAAAGTTCTATTGAGAAAGATAAAAATAAATTGTGAACATTTAAATAAGAAAAAAGTGACAGGTTTTGCAGATAGTTTTGAATAGCTTAACTAATTCATAACCAAAATATCTTGCTGATAGCTATAAGTAATAGATTTTAATGAAAAATCTACTTTACATATACTATCAAAAAAATGACAGCTAAATTTAAGTAATTTTGAAATTGCATTAATTAAATTTTCTGCATGAGTAATCTAGGATTTTTATCTATACAACTCTATTGTTGTATGGAAGACAGATCTGCTCTCTAAATCATTAAAAGTGAAAATAACTAAAGAAAGCTAACACAAAACAAATAAAAAATGTATAAACAACCTGTTCTCTAATTAAGATATGCTGTTATGTTAGCATAAAGCATGTTCACTTATAACCATTAAATAATGTTTCTTGTTACCATTACAACAAAATATCTTTTTAGTAAATACAGGAGATCAAGCTATGTAATTTTTTTTTTGTTTTGTGGGTTATTTAAATCTGGAACATATTTTGGATTGTAAGAATATTTTTTATTTTATTTGTATTTTTTACAAAGGAATATTGCATTAACAGTTTTTGGGAAGAGATAACCATGATTTTTCCAGATATAGGTGGTTTTGCATGAAGACTCTTTATTCAGGTATTGTTTTTATTGGTTTATAAATCTTATCGAGATTTATATATGCAATTTTTGCATTATCTGTTGATACTTTTAAGATAATTTTACATTTAAAAAAGATCTTTAAACTCACATTTTCAATTTTATTTTTCTCTAAGTGACATGTTTTGTAAACATTTTGAAATTTAAACATTTAACACTTGAATTTTATGAAGCTTTAAAAATATAACTACTAGCTAATGTTTCATTGAAGTCACTGTAAAAGTGATAAGTTAGAACAAAATAACTTGTTTAAATGAATTTTTATAAATGAAAAATCTTTCTTGAAGCTTTCATTTTAGCTTTAATTGAAAGCTAAAGGATTAAATTTTCTAATTCCAGAAAGCGAAATACTGTGGCGTATTTCAAATAGAAATTAGAATAATTTTTAGTTGATTGTCTCTTTTTTTTTTTTTTTTTTTTTTTTTTTTTTTTTCCATTACAGAAAAACTAATCGAAATGGCCATTTTGACATATTTATAAACAAAAGTTAATTCTCAGTTTTAAAAATCATGCAAAAATAAAATGTATATTTCTGAAACATTATTTGCAGAAAATTAGCAAATTTAGTTAAATTAATCTGTTCGGAAACAAATATTACTTATAGCATAAAATGTTGTATTTATTAACTATGGGATCTTGTTATATTCACATCTCCAAGATCTTGACAGATTAGGTATGGTGGATAAG
Source organism: Acanthosepion lycidas (assembly GCA_963932145.1). Lineage (NCBI taxonomy): Eukaryota > Metazoa > Mollusca > Cephalopoda > Sepiida > Sepiidae > Acanthosepion > Acanthosepion lycidas. The sequence goes on from OZ010573.1 coordinate 73,742,928, forward strand.
AATTTACATAAATTTATGAATTCTAAGTAAGTTATTAAATTAAAAATTAAATAGCTGAGATAATATAATAAAATGCAATGATAGAGGTAACTCAATAATTTGAAATTTTATGGTATTTATTAATTTGTTTTTTAAGATCATATTTTTTCATTTTATTGCTTATTATTTATTGTTATATGCTGATAGTTATAAAATGTTAAAGTTAGTTTATTTATTAAATTTTTAAAATACTAAAATTTTATTATTACTTAGGTAATTGTACACTTAATCCAATATCTCAAACGATATTATATGGAAAAAAAATTGCTATCATGAATAACAGTTTTAAGACTTTTTGGAATATTAAATGATCCTGAAAAGGGCTGTTTTTCTCTTCAGTTGCCATTTCAACTGTCCTCTGAAGTGAACTGAAAGAATTTCCCACAGCCGAAAAGATTTATATGACTGGAATTTTCTTGCAACACGTAACCTTTTAACAATAATATCACGTCTGAAACACCATACTTTAAAAAAAAAACATTTAGACAGTTTTGGTGTGATGATTTGTATTAACCATTTTAATTTTCACTTAGTAAATATACTCTGCACTTAATAACCTAACTTTGACAACGTTTAGAAGAATTTTAAAAACATTTTTGAAACTACTTTTATAAATTATTATAATTAAAAATAAAGAAAAATGTACACAATTCTTGTAAAAATTCATTATTCATTGAAAAAAATCTTTTTTCTTCATACTATAATGTCCCTAATATATATTATAAAAGTAATTATAAGCTCATCTAATTAAATAATTAGTTTTATTGCAATTTTATTTTATGGATTGGAGCAGATTTGGTAAAAGTTTGGGAAAAAAAAAATTGATTTACATTCTCCAAGGAGTCTTTCTTTTAATTAATAAAAAATCATTTGGTTGCTGATTTTAATTTCTAGAAATTTCATAAAATTAAGTGTATGTGTGGGGGTTTAACATATACATAAAAACAATTTCTTACGAAGATTTTCTAAAAATAATAATTTCAGAAATAAATTAATTCATGTGTGAATAAGTCCTGAAAGTTTTATTAACATCTGACACTTATTTGATTTTTGCAAGACTTTCCAAATTAATGTTTTTTTTTTTTTTTTTTTTTTTTTTTTTCCACCAGAAAACGGGCATGGAAATGTCCATTACCAGCTTTGTTACACCGTTAGTGCATAAAGAAACAAGATTTTTAACCAAAATTTCAAACATGTTAGAAAAGAGTAAAAAAATTAAAAAAAAGTACTTTGTTCTTTCCTCTTAATAATAACAAACATTTTGATGATAAAACATTATTTTTATTAAGTTTGGGAACTTTTTTCATCAGGGTATGTTTTTTTTTTAATTTTATTATTATTATTTGTTTTTTTTTTTGTTTTGTTTTTTTTGTTCAGCGAATTATTGGTGGTACTACTTTAATTTATATTAGAGTTGTTGACATCATAGATCGATTAAAAGAAAATAGCTAGGACTTACATAAAATTTAAGTTAATCTTCACTTGTTTTACTTAGATGAAAATGATAACATTAAAATGCTTGTTTGAAACACTTAAAATAAGAGGCAGGAATACATTATTTTAGGGATCTTCACTAATTTATGATACCTAAGGTTTAAAATTAATTGTTAAAAATGAAAAAAAGCTTTCATTCTAACTAATTGAAAGTTAATGGATTATATTCATTATTTCCAGTAAGCAAAATACTCCAGTGTATTTCAAATAAAAATCATATTGATTGGAAATGATTTTTTTTTTTTTTTTTTTTTTTTTTTTTTTTTTTTTTGCTAAAATAACTGATTAGCACCCTTTTTTTAGTTTGTCTTTCATAAAAAATGAGCCGCTTGAATTATTTCCCCACAAATGCAAGGACCAATTCACACACATTCTGGGGCAAGCCTTCAATTGACGATGTCAATCCGTCCTGTGGTCAGAGGAAGGAGTTGGCATGTAGAGTAGAAATGGAAGGCTTCATTAGATAATGGGCTTCCACAGGCAGACATTGGACATAAGTTACCTCCTCTGGTGTTATATGAACAGCTGAGTGGCCAAGGGCCAAGTGTATTTTTGTATTTGTATCTTGTTGGTACAAGAATAAAGTAATTCAGAATTACTACTACCATTGTTGTCGTTATTTTACACATTCAAACTTTATAAAATGGTAAATAGATTTCATTATAGTTGGTTCATATATTTTTATAAATTTATGAATTGCACTGTAGTTGGTTTGTATATTGTTATAATGATGTAAATATAGAATTATTCTTGTAAGTAATGTAATATTTTTGTTTTAAATTTTCAAGGACAAAGAAAATGTATAAATTCACTTTTATGTTTTAACTTTAAAAAATTCTTATTTCTTAAAGCAATAAGCATTGCTGAAAGTGTGAAATGAATATACAGTAGTAGCAATGTCAAAGGAATAACCATCTTTTTGATACAGTTTTTGTAGGCATGAAGATTAAACTTTGCCCAATTACCATTCTTTTCCTCTTTAGTGGCCTCTACTAGTTAAGTCTGCCAAGGGATATTTCTAATCCCTTCTGAAGTTAGCCTTTTCATTTACAATAAGGTTTTAATCTTGAGGACTTGATTTCCTTGACTTAGTAGCTACTGGTCTACCATCACTGATATTTGATAAGATTAGCAAAAAGTCAATAGAGGAAACAGAAAATATATTGAATTTATACATATTTAAACCATAAGTGTAATTAAAACTTATGAAATGTTATTTATAGTGATTCTGTTTATCAATATAGTGACATGTAATTTTGTTTGCTTCCAGGAGCCAAATAGGACAGTCAAAAAGCAGTTTGGAAGCAGCTGCTGAAGCTGCCGCCAAAGTGAATGCAATGCTTATTGCTAAAGGCAAATTAAAACCTTCACAGTTGGTACAACCAGCAACTAATACCAAGTCAAAAGTAAGTGATGGCTTTTATATTATCAAATTAATAAATATATAGTGTAAATAAATTTAATATATACCCTATTTTGTAAAGTATTTGTAAACATTTTAATATAAGCTAATACCAGTTTATTAGAATGTGCCCATTATTTAGGCTATTTTAGCTAAATATTGGATAATGTCAAATTCTCATTCATTTTATTATTTAACCTTTACTATGCTAATTTCTTTCCAGAATTGTTCTTCCTACCACTTTATTTTATTAGGTTGTCCCAAAAGTTTGTAAACACTTGCGAAAAATTGAATTTTTATGCAACACAATCCAGCACAATCAAGACAAGCGATGGGTTCAGAAAGGGCAAGAGACACCGTCGGTTCCAAAACAAGATCGATTCGGCAAGAAAGTGATATTGTGCGTTTGGAACTTTGAAGGAATCGTGCATTTTGAGTTGGTTCCGAATGGTTGTGCTATCAGTCCGAACTTTACTGTCAGCAACTGGAGCGTTTCTACGAAAAGTTGAAGCAAAAGTACCCGGCTCTGATCAACCGAAAGCACGCTTTGATGCAGCAGGACAATGCCAAGCCACACACCGCCAGGAAGACCAAAGACAAGTTTGAAGAGCTGGACGGCGTTGAGGTTCTGCCACATCCAGCCTACAGTCCTGACTGTGCTCCATCAGATTACGGCCTTTTCCGCTAAATGCAACACTTTCTGAAGGGCCGCCGATTCGACTCGTTTGAAGTCGAGGAAGAGTGTCATGAATTCTTTGATTCGAAGCCGGCTGAATGGTACTTTCACCAGATCCAAAAGATTGCAGATCGATGGCAGAAAGTCTTGGAAAACGATGGTCTTTATTTTGAGGAATAATTTTTGTTGTTTTTGTTATTACTTGGCGAGTAAAATTTCAATTTTTTGCAAGTGTTTACGAACTTTTGGGACAACCTAATATTTTTTTTATTTTTTTTTTTTTTTAGGGTGTAAAAGCATGAAAACCTACTGTTTTAAAATTGTTATAACTTTCTTTGTATTGTGCATACAGATTTTAATTTTTGCACACTAATAAAAGAGTGAATGAGTAATATTTTGATGTGGTGCATTGTTTTGCATGCATGTTTTGACATTGAAAATAAAAAAAAAAATTGTTACAGAATAAGAAACAAAAACATTAAAAAATACATAAATAATTCAATGTACTTTAACTTTTATTATTCCTTGTGGAATTCTGGGTTTCAATAAGAAGCAAAATCGCTAAGAAGGCTTTCATTTCGTCACAAAAGTAATGTTTCCTTACAAGAAGACACTAGCATTTGTTTGCTCTTTCTTTCACCTGACTCCTATTTATTTGTCTCATTGACTTTGTCGTTTATAAATAGAAAAAATAATTCATCTTCAGAAAGGCTATTATGTATATCAATGGTTGCCAGTAGCTTCTATAAGATTAGTCGGCCATGGATGATAGTAGCTGCTACTGGTTATCATCTTTGACCACTTCGCCATCAATATCCACTTCAATAAAGCCTTCAAAATCAATATTGGAGTTCTAATCAAAGAAAAACTCCTGAATTTGTTTACAAAAAAATCACAAAAAATTAACCGTTTAATCGTTGTTACACCTCATGTAAAGTCTAGAAAATTCAAAATGGCTTTATAAAACAGTAGTTTAACCTTGTTCCAAAGCAGTAGTAGTCGATTTCCAGCTTAAAATAGCATAAATAACAGTTGACAAGTGTTTATTTATAGCAACTGTGTCAAGGCAACAGAATGTGTCGAGAGTAGCAAAGGGAGAGAATACTATACCGACAATTGAAAATCTGTCTGATTGTAAAAAAACAAAAAAAACTGGGAGATTTCTTTGACTAATTTTTGCTGATTAGCATTCAAGATAACTTCATTCATGATAATTGTCAAAATAGAAAAATGTAGATGTTTCTTTTTTATCATAAGAAGGGATTTTCTGTTTTTAATATAAGTACTGTCAAATTTATCCCTTAATTAACTGGTTATCTTTCACTTGTTTTTATTTACAAATGTCCAATTTGAAACTGTGCTTACATGACAGATAATTGCATCTTCCGTTATTATCAAGAATATTTTAACACTAAGAGAATTCTTGTAACACAATTCTGAGATATATAAGGGACCACCTTGTGATTGCAGGAAAATGAGCATAGCATGATAAGAATGGGCTTAACCATGCCAAAAATAATTTTCTATTGTGTAAATGTTTATTATCAAAAGGAAAGATCAAAGTCTTTTTGATTATTTTATTTACATTTTTCAATCATTCCTACCATGTTCAAAATTTCCATTAAAATTATTTTTTATTTTTATTCAGGGAAATTGACACAAAATCGATTGTCAGGCATTTTTTAAATTTTCTAAACAAAAGTGATTTTTTTTCTATTTAAAATTCTGTCAAAAATCAAATATACTGTTTTTTAAATTTATTTTGAGAAAATTAGAAATTACAAAGGTTATATAATATATTTTATAACAAGCATTTATTTTCTGTTAGTTTAAAAGAGGAGAAAGCAGGTCTTCACAGTAGTGACGATTGATATGTGATGATTTGATTATGTATTAACAGCTTAAACGAGGAAAAGTTATCCTAAAGAAGTGACATAATTTAGCGAACTAAGTTACTTACCTTGTTATTTTTAAAGAAAAGGTTCCGTGTTTTCTTTTTTTTCTTTTTTGCTACTTAGCTTTGAAACTTTATATTTATGATGTTTTATGAAAAACAATACAATAAGAAAATTTTAAAATAAGACTTAAGAGTGAGATGAAATTTCATAAGATACTAATTATATTATAATCTTATGTACATTTATTATA
>OZ010573.1:74370482-74532982 GCA_963932145.1 Acanthosepion lycidas
CATACGGAGGAAAAAAAATTCGCTCGCCATAACAACTTGGCGACGAGGTACGCCGATCTAGGAGAAAAAAGAAAGGCAACTGATCAAAAAAAAAAAAAAAAGCGTAGGAGATACGCTACGATGTTGCTAAAAAAAATGAATTTTTTTGTTTTGTTTTTATTCATATTTTCCTGTAAAAAATGAAAAATAAATAAAGAAAACTGTTTACTCCTACGGAGTAAAGTTTTTTTTTGTGGGGGGGCGGGGGCTCGATCTGCCGAAACAAAGCAGACCGCTCAGAATGGTTATTGGGCGCATAAACCCTAATGAGACGCAGAGCCTTATCCATTATGGTAACATCCAGCACGCAAAGCCTGCCCGCCGGATCTGCGAAGACAAGAGTACATGCAGCCTTCAAAGACCTGCTCATCAGCCAAGAGACACCTCTCGAATGACCATCAAAACATGCTGAATAAAGGGAAACCCCTTAGACAGTATGTCCTCACGGTCATGAGAAGAAAACCGGGTCTCTTGTACGCAACAAACATTCACCCCGAGGCGCTGAAGGTCGCGAGAGAGCCTCGCCCTGCGAGACTCCGACATCAGGCCTCGGACATTTATACTTGCTAACCATAGTGAAAACCGATTAGGGTTTCTTTCCTGAATTGAACATGGTCGGGGTAAGTATACCGACCGCCTTCCCCATCGACCCTTGGCCCATCTCAGTCTTCATGGTGCCATCTTGGGAGAGGCCGCCCATATCCCAAAAGAAAGTCAGTTTTAGTGCTCTATAGAGGGAGGGGTGAACAAAAACCGGGACCCTCCCAGCACAAAATTGCTTCATTCTTTTTAATTTATCACTCTGGACGATTACGATGGGTGGGGACATTTTGAAAGCGACTATAGCTTCGTCCAACATAGCTCAAGCCTGCTTTGCCCCTGTCCCAGTCCTCATCACAGTTAGAACCCTTTCCGCATTAAGAAAGTTTTGGGGTTCCTCTATGTCCTATATGTTTTTTTTGTTTTTTGTTTTTTTTTATTCCGGTTCATTCATGAGTGGGGCTTCACTGGGGTTTTAATGGGAGAAGGACTGGGGTGTGGCTGGGTGTATATGTTTGTCTAAAAGGGCTGGGATCTCTACTGAGAGGGATTGAGGGATGGGGAGGAGAGGCAGGTGAGGACTTCTCTCTACAAAGAGAGATTGAGGGATGGGAAGAAAGAGGTGGGTCAGAGGTTGTGGAGAGAGTGCCCTTCTTTGTAGAGATGGGCTGACTGGATGTAGAGGGTTGAGGAGACTGTACTGAATGTTGGACAGTGGATGCGGAGGGAGGTCTTTCCTTAATATGGGAGGATTTTTTTTCGCTGGAGGTCTTTTTTAAATCCTTGATTTTTTCTGTCTTCTCGTATGAAGGGTCATATTTTTTTTGAGTTCTTTTAGTGTCGGTAATGAGGTCGGGGCGTCGCCCTTAATGTCGTCATGGGAACTGGGTCTGTAAGTGCCTTTAGTCCTAGGGGATTCAGGGGACTGAGGACCCGCTGTCTGACGCTTTCCTCTGGCCCTGCCACCAACCTGCCATTTCCCCTCTCCCCCCTTCTCAACTGCATTTGCGGTGGAAGAAAGCTCTTCGGGGAATGGGGGCTTTGGTGATGGCCCAATCGGGGGTTTGACAACTCCGGTCCCGGAAGCCGGCATTCCCATTACAGGCGAGCCAGTTTTTAAAGACGCGGTCAGAGAGTTTGGTCGACTGGGGCCTGACCTCCAGAGGCCTTCTTCTCTGGGAAGGGGACAGGTGACCAGTCTCTTCGCACTTCTAACAAACTGGTTTACGGCCGTTCACTATGACCGGCAGCTTCAGGCCATCATCATCAAGACAGTTCAGGGTTATTGTTTGTAACACTAGGGGTGAGGCCATAGGGGGGCTGTTTAGAAGATGGAGATGGCGGATCTGATGTGGATTGACTTATAATATTTGCAGGTTGTTGTTTGAGGGATTCCTTTAGTTTTAGTACTGGTAGAGGGAGTGGGGCTGTGTGTGTCATTCGCCGTGGATACTTCTGTGGAACGAGGTCCCGCTGCTCGGAGCTTCCCTTTGACCTTACCAACGACCTGCCAATCCCCTCTCCCTTCTCCGCAACCGCACTAGCGGTGGGCAAAGGCTTTTCGGGGAATGGGGGCTGAGAGACAGACCCAACCGGGGGTCTAACCACACCGGTGCCAGTCCCTGGCATGCCCATTACAGGCGAGACGGATGCAACAGACGCGGTCGCAGGGGTATTTGGGTCGACAGGGGCCAGAGGAATTCTCTGTGCAGGAAGAGGACAGGTGACTAGTCTGCCCACACTTCTGGCATGTCGGTCTATGCCCGGTGACAATGACTGGCATCTTCTGGACCACTACATCCAGACAGTTGGGAATGGAAATGAAGCCCTTACGATCTAACATAATGTCGAAGCTCCATCCCCCAGTCAGGCTATCGCAGAAAGCACCCAGAATTTCGCCGTACTGGGACAAGAAAGCCGCTAGGTGCTCACCTATAAATTGAATTGGGACCTCATATACTGCTACACTGGTCCTTTTTCTGTCTTCGTATTCATTTCGGAGAATCAAATCTTTTGTGATGAGATCTGTACTTGTTGCTTTTACGCAGTCTTCGGCAGTGGGTAACAGCACGTCCCACATGAAAATCCCTTACCCTTAACGATCCGAAGTGGCTTAAATCCCAGGGACTCCAGTGTTTTTACCACTGTGTCTTTCTTCGAACGACAATTTTTGCGCGAACGCTTGTCGACGACAAAAACGGACACTATTCTTTTGTAGATTTTCTTAAGTTCGATTGGATCCTCCAAGAGCCCACCTTCTACCACAAGGTATGCGTAACTCTTGGCACGCTCCAAAAACTCCGCAATATCGATAATGCATTTAGGTGGGGACTTTCAACAAGAAGGCGATTCCCCGGCCTCTGCATTCTCACTTGATTTGTCTTCTTCCTGGTCATTATTGGCTTCTGTGTTTTGGCTCTATTCGGCTTCCGTAGACTTAGAAGCTTTTTTTAAAGCATTTACAATTTCCTCGTTCGTTGGAATACTCGATAAGACTAGGCAGTCCTCTAAAATATATCAGGCGGGTCTTTGTTTGGATTGAAGAGATGCTTCCGAACAGATCTCTTGAAAGTCGCCATTTTAGGTTTCTTTTTCAAAACTAAGAAAAAAGGTACTTTTTTTCCTTCTTTTCCATTTTTAAAGGGAAGAGGAGAGGCGAAAAGAGGAAAAATAGTTATAAGTTCCGTCTTATAGGTGAAACTAAAAATTCAAATAAAAATAAAACAGACAAAAATCACAAAAAGGAAAAACACAAAGCTCGCCCGAAACCGAGACACAAATAAAAAAAGTACAAAAACAAGTAACAAATAAATATACACAATGGTTTTACAAAAATCAAATAACGAAAGAGAACAAATAAAACAAGGTTCAGCTATCTAACGTAATAAACCCTGCCTGTTGCAGCTCTGTCCTGTCTCTCCGGTAGTTCTGGCCGAAAAGTATACCACCCGGTCCTTTCCTGGTGAACTGAAGGAACCACCACTATCCGCCACGTTGTGAATATTTGGTCTGAACAGCAGTATTTCGATCCCTCAGAACTATCCGCCTTTCAGACCACCAAAAAGTCCAATTCGCCATTTATCACAAACTTTACTTTAACGAATCCGTCTCGTAATCACTCTGGAATTATTCCATTTAATTAACTAATAACTTAACACCAGAAACAATTATTAAGAGAAAAAAAAAAAAACAAGAGAGAAAAAAAAAACTTATTTCTGGAATTACTCCGGAATCCCTTCTACCCAAGTAATTAGCACCTTCATCCTAATTCTTTAGCACTGTTGATTACTAAATCCACCTCGGTGTGTGTGGGGGGTCTCTCTCTCTCTATGTCACACCTAAAGTCAAGACAAATTTAAAATGTACAATAAAAAATAGACGAAAAACAAAGTTCGCCGAGAGGCGAAACAATGAATTTAAAACAGAAAACGAAAATAAACAATAAAACGAAAAACGCTAGACAAAAAAAAAAGGAAAACGTTATACAAAGAAAATACGCAACTTATAACAATAGACTGAGCTAATCACAAAACAAAATGGCTGACGCTACAAAAGTGAGTCAACCCGTTAAATAAATAAACAAAAGAAAATAAATAGACAAATTAGACAATACAAGAATTAGAACAAATATGACACAGAACAATTATAAAAACAAAACACGGAAAACTTAAAGCATATCAAAGGGAAAGAAACAAATAAAGAAATAACACATTGTAGAGCTTAACCTCTACATGCCAGTGGATCAGAACCAATGACTGAGTTCACTACGTCCTCATTGGACAATAAATATTAAAACATTTCTAATTTACATTTTCATGTGTTAGTTGTAGATTTTTGTGCAAGCTAAACACAATCCAGGCTCCAGAAGGCAAGTTTTACAATAATTGTTTCTGATTGGTCAATATATCTCAAAGTCGTAACAACGCCTACGCACACGTGTTTAAACACAAAATACCGCCAAAATCTTGAAATGTGTTCGCGGGCCTCACACGTGACTAAGAATGCAAATAAATACAATGCACGAACACAAGTTTACCATTGAGCTTCGTGACGGATAACCAATCGCTAAACTACTCCGCGTCACTTATATTTTTGAAGTTGCAAAGTTAAAATTTATTAACATGAAACAACTCCAATGCACTCACTCATCAATCACTGGATTCAATCACCATAAACAGTGGAAGTTCTCAACCATAGAACTTATATTCATCCAGAAAACATTTCAGTTGATTCTCTAACAAAAAATTATTACGGTTAAAGAGGGACAACTTCTTAAGCAAACTTAAAACTCACATCAGAAAAAATATTACTACACAAACTGTTTAATATTACGTAAGTTTACAAACCTCAATCATACTTTGTATGCCTTGCTTTGTTCCTTTGTATGACTTACTATATATAAAATTCTATTGTTTGTTATTCAAAAAAAGAGATTTATTATTATTTCTCATGTTGTTCTGATTCTATGTGTGAATATTGAAATTTTGATGTTAGTGGAAATTATTAATTTCTCACGCAGCCTATTTCTCAACAATTATTTACCCATATGATTAACACATCCACTACAACGTAAAATCAGTTGTAAAAAAATAAATGATTTGGGGGAAGAGTGAATTTTCCCTCAGGGGTGATAAGCAAATATGGAGGATTCCATATGATTATCTACAAAATAAATACATGATTATCTACAAAATAAAATTACAAAATAAAAAAAAATGCTAGAATCGAAATAAAAAATAATGCGCAAACTTTGGTCATTAATTATTATTTCCTTTCTAGCATTTTATTTTTTAATTTTATTTTGTAAATATTCATGCTCTTTACAAAGTTTGCTCATTAATTATTTTTTAATTTAAAATAAAAGCTTTACAACAGTTGCCATTGCTTTTCTACACAGAAAAAGTGGTTTACTACAAAAAAAAAAACAAAAAAAAACAAACACTTGCCATCGCTTTACGACATAACTTAAATGCGCAGTAATTTTAGACGAGTAAGTTCAGGGGGCTGTTCATTAAGTTTCCGCGCGCAAATGTTCCGCACTGAATGAAGTTAAACAAGGCCAATAATTACCCTCTCCAAGTTCTCCACCGCCTTAACGAGGTATTGAACTCACACTCTTTGAGTCCTGTCACTGGATCGAACTAACGCCCTTATCCACTGCACAATGTGTACTTGAGGACATCGGTGTATGAATTTATGGGTATTATATAAACCTAGTCTTCATTCTACATTTTTTTTACCAGTTCTCATATTGCATAAGGCGGTGGAGATCTTGGAGAAGGGAATTAACAGGAGATAACTGATAACTGACATCTATTAGACATGGAACGTGGAACTAGAACAGTCTGTAGCGACGTTAAGTAGGTGCTGTTAACCCTGCAAGCAGAAAAATAATGTAGGGTAATACGATCGAAGCAAGGACAACAAAGGGGAGGATGTAAAAGTTTAAGCCAAATTTTATTTAATAATCTGGCAAAAGTATGTACTACTAAGTATTGTAATTGTTTGCTGGAGTTCCGTCGTGAAGTTAGAAAGTGTCAGGTTTCAAGGCGAAAGCTCGGAGGTAGGCAGATGGAACAGCGGTGTTCGAGGTCCAGTCGATCCCCGGATGTCTGCCTTTTGTAAAGAGCGCGTCGGCGCTTAAGAAGAGAGAGGATCTGCTGCTGGTGAAGTTGAGTCGGACCGTTGCTGCTGCTGAAGTTGGGTCGGCCCGCTCCTGCTGTTGAAGTTGGGCCAGCCTGCTGCTACTGCTGAAGCTGGGTCAGCACGATGCTGCTGCTTCGTGTCTGACCACACGAAGCAGCAGCATCGTGCTGACCCAGCTCAAAGGTGAGAGGGAGAGCTCGTCGCTCTACCCCGAGGCAAAATCCGCAAAGAGATATTTACTTGAACCCAACTGAGTCAGGATGTGACACAAGGTCCGTTTAACGTGGGAGACCCGAGTGTTTCCACTCGGGCCACTGGTCCCAAACTGGTCATAGCATGTCCAAGCTGGTCTTGGCTTGTCCTAGCTGGTCCAGGCCTGAGCCGGTCCAAGCTAGACGTAGCCGTGATCGAATCTCAGCCAAAAGGCCAAGAAGCGATCCAAATCCGCAAAGAGATATTTACTTGACCCCAACTGAGTCAGGATGTGACACAAGGTCGGTTTAACGTGGGAAACCTGAGTGTTTCCACTCGGGCCACTGGTCCAAAATTGGTCATAGCATGTCCAAGCTGGTCAGAGCTTAGTCAAAGCTGGTCTTTGTTTGTCCTAGCTGGTCCAGGCCTGAGTCGGTCCAAGCTAGACGTAGCCGTGATCGAATCTCAGTCAAAAGACCGAGAAGCGATCCGAATTCCCAAATCCGCAAAGTGATATTTACTTGACCCCAACTCAGACAGGATGTGGCACAAGGTCGGTTTAACGTGAGAGACGCGAGTGTTTCTTCTCGGGCTACTGGTACATAAATGGTCATAGCATGTCCAAGCTGGTCAGAGCTTAGTCAAAGCTGGTCTTGGCTTGTCCTAGCTGGTTCAGGCCTGAGCCGGGCCAAGCTAGTCGTATCCGTGATCGAATCTCAGCCAACGTGAGACATGGACAATATTGTCTGAAAGCAAAAAGAGAAGCGATCCAAATCCGGAAATCAGCATCGTAGCCGGTTAGCAATATCTTTGAGGTGATGACTGAAAATTACCTTCTGCCTTTTGACTGTACACATGGGTTTCATTCGGACACCATGTATATATAAAGTAGTTTTTGTTAATGTTTCATTTGTTTTGAGTTTTTGTGAATCGTTCTGTGAAAAACGCTGAGTCACCGGAAGTTAACGGCATTCGTTCTGTTTTCCGCGGTGACGACTTTTTGACGTTTGAGTAGCCGGCAGTAACTTCCAGCCCGGTGCGATAAGTCTACCCCAGCGAGCGAAATAGGCACCTGAAGAAGGCCGGAGTGTTCAAAGCCAAAACGTTGTGATAAATATGGCAACAAAGATGAGGATGATAGTCCGAACAATGTAAATAGTGTACATAATACTTCATCTCAGAAATAGAGACAGATACATTTTTCGATCGCGTTGTGATAAACAATTTTTGTCATTTGATGGCTCCTAAAAGGTGGCGTAAGAGAATTAACCTGATATCAATAAAATGAGAATGAAAATTAAGAAAACGGAATTATTTTTTTGTGCGTGTGAAACAATGAACAAAGAAAATATTGAAACGTGAAAAGTAACAAAAAGTAAAACGTAAAAAATGTGTTCATGTCCTTTATTTCTAACATAAAATTATTTTCTTCTTTTAAAACTAAATTCTCTAAATAAAGCCAAGAAAAGGTATGCGAACAGCGATCACCTTAATTTGTGTGCCTTTGTGTTTTTTTGTTTGTTTGTTTGTTTGTTTTTTTTTTGTTTTGTTTTTTTACCATTAATGGAATTTACATTGAAATAATTCATGGAGAACATGCTGCAGAGAGCGAAGACGGAAATAAACATCAAGCAAGAAGACTCAAAAACCAAATGACAAAAAGAAAAAGAAAAGTTTCTGAGTCGGAGGATTGCACATTGTTCCAGTTAAAAAGTTAATGCTTTGAAAATAAATATTTCACACTTTTCAACCAACGGGTCGCGTTCCCAACAACAACAACAACAAAACATTGTTGGGTTTCTAAAATTCTTCTGCTCCTATATATAGAGATTGGTGACATGATGTTAGGCAGCCTCTCTTGGTTAATAAAAACTACGTGGGTTCAGAAAAATCTGACCACCACCAGAGGGGGGACTGAACCTGCTCCGAAGTAACACGCAAGAAATTCTCTCCACCGCCAATGGTACCAGTTTCCGAGGGTAACGGTACAAGCTACCTACTCCTGTTTCACTCACCAGATGGGTATGTCCACGATACCAGTTGCCGGGGGCTTTAAGAGTACAAGTTAGCTAGCCCTAGTTCACTCAAAGAAAGGTATCTAATTAATTTATAGGTACCTTTCTTATTAAATTTTATCAGAAGTTTTCATAAAATACAAATTTCATAAGATGATACTGATACTTGTAGGTACTCTTCTGAGTTGAAATTGAAAAATCAAATTAACTTCTCCACAAAAATGGACATTTTCGGAACTGAATGCTGCTTTTAACTAATTTTATAATATTTTAACAACTTAAATGTAAACATCTGTGTTAATTAAAGAAATAACAAACAATTGTTTAAAAAATTCAGTATTTAAGTTAAATACTAGACAGAAACTCAATCCACATGATGTTTTTTTTATTGCATGCATGATACTTCCGTAGATTTGATTCACAGCCTTACTATTGACACAAATTATATTTTTTTATATACTAGTGTTCGTTAGTTTGTAAGAAGCTTTGGAAATTATAATCTGTAAATATATATATACTTAATAACAACATTCGTTAAATTTTACAAACGTTTTCCTAATTTTAAAAGAATTTAGAAGAATTAACAACATAATGTAAAAATAATCAAATATTTCAGAAATAACAAATAATTGTTTTAAAAATTCATTTTTCATCAAAATATCTTTTTGCTTTCAGACAATATTGTCCATGTTCATTAGAATAAATAAAAGGAATTAAAAGTTTTTGAAATTAAATAATATTTTTGTTTTATTGAGTTTTGTATGTTACAATTCAGAGATGATTTTCAGGTAGAGGTGGTCCAACTAAAAAAAACAAAACAAAAAACAAACATGATTTGGTTTTCCTCAAAGCCTTGTCTTTTAACTAATATAATCACTAATCTTCCCAAAATTGAAATTATAGAGTTTTCGTACAATTAGTTATGGGAAGGGGGATAATACATATGAAAGAAAAAAAAAGAATTTGCCATGACTTTAAAAAAGGGAAACATATTTATAATAAGTTTCATCATTTGTGAATAGTTTCTGAAAGTTTCATTAAAATCTGACAATTATTTTTATTTTTGCTAGATTTTCAAATTAATGTCTGTCATACAGAAAAAAAATGCGCTAAAATTTTATGTTATTTTATTAGTTCCGGTGATACAGAGAGAAACAAGGTTTTTTTTTTACTCAAAATTTAGAATGTTATAAAAAGAAGGAAAAATTTAAAAAAATAATTAAAAAAATATTTGATCTTCCCTCTTAACAATAACAAACATTTAGACGCTAAAATTTTGTTTTCGTCAAGTTTGGCGTCTTTTTCATCATGCTATGCTTTGTTTTTAGCGATCTCATGAAGGGTCCTATCTTAAATGTATTGAAAGTATTCTTCTTATTCGTTGTCAGTTCCAAAGTAAAGTGAGGTTAGCACAACAGCATTTTTCCTTTAATTTTTTTAAGCATATTTTTAAGCAAAGTTTCGAGACAGACAAACCAGTAGAGAGAGACAGCCAGCGAAAGACAATGTAGACTCGTCCATTTACCTTATCACCCCTAGCAACAAGAACATTCTATTCTATACGTCTACGTACATAAACCTTAACCAATAAAAACATTACTATGCGAATCAGCGATTCCCATTCACTCACAACACAAAATTCGAAAGCTTCACGTGCGGAAATAAAATTGCGCCAAAACTTATCTGAGCCAACTTGGACATCTAAAAACCTATAAAAGGAAGAATATCAACTGACCATGTCAATCAGTCGTTCAGTCCGAAGTTGGGCGACCGGCTGATCGGTTGAACTCTCTGCTTTCGGGTGGGGAGGAACCTGAACGAGGCTACGCCAAAGGGTGGAGTCTCTTTCGGGGTGGTAAACTGGCCCTGAACCCGTTTGTACAGGTTCAATGGGCATATTTTGGGGCCGAGCCGACGGGCTCGGAGATCCCACATTAAATAACCGGCCTTGTACCACATGATGCCCCAGTGTGTGTGTGTGTGTGTGGGGGGTGACTGAATATCGTCAGTCGAACGAGCACAGAGATATGATAATCCACGTCGCTTGCAACTGCAATCTCGCCGCGCAAACTAAATCATTACTGATTCACTCGCAACCCCAAATCGAAGAAAAAGTGAATTAACACTCACAACTATTCTAAGTAAATAACATTATCGAACGAACTCAACATTTGCAGTCAAAGGTAGACTACTTCGTAATGACTCATTTCTAAAAACATAATACTGACATTCTAAATACTAATTACAATTTCCTAAAAAGACTGTAACGTTGATACACAAGACATAAAAAAGGACATACAAAAACTACAAATATTACGAGCACACCAACACAATAACATCTTCAAAATATTCTGTACATATTATCTTACTTGTATATAAATGCATTTATCGATTTTGAATTGCATGTATGTTTTGTCTTGTTTACATTGAAATTGTTTATTTGTTTGTGGATGCAGAAAAGTTCACGCAACCTAACATAAAAATTCCTTCTGATTAAACTCAATGCTGCAGCAACTTCCTTAGTTTATTCTGCACATCCCCAATAACACCACAAATCACAACTTTTGACTTAAGCTATGGGACACTTACACTTTCCCCCTCCCCTCTTCTTTCTCACACATATAGACGAAAATAAAATTATATATATTTTAAACATCTTCTTAGTCTTTTTCTTTGTTGTGGGCTGATTCAAATCTGCAACAAAATTGGTAATCAGCTAACGTGAAACAAGCACATACACCATAAAAAACAATATTTTTTAAATTATTATTACGAAGGCGGGAACAGAAAGAACTTTTTCAACATTACCGAAGAGAAACTTCGTAACGGACGAAAAGATGGCTTGTAAAAGTTTTTTTGCCTACCAAATTTACGTTCTTGTGCTAAGCACAAAATCTTAGTAGTCATAATAAGCGCAAATCACAAAACAAGCCGCAAACACTGCGTAAGATTTTAAAGGAAAAAAAATTATTATAGAAGTATGAAAAAGGTACAAAGTTTGCACAAACATTTCCTTTTATGTGCCGAACTGCGGCTTGTAACTGGTGCCTTATTGATATCTTTTCAAATTCGTCCACTAACCCGAGTCCTATTTATTCCGTAAAATAGGCTCACGGAAGTTCGCCATTCTGGTTCTTACTAGAGCTTCTCAAGCTGGCGAACTTCTCGGCTCTCATTGGTCAGTATACGAAAAAATAATTTTCCATAAACTAGAAATGGATCCTTCACAATTTGGGCGGAGTTTAACAGCCGAGCTGAAAAAGATTTAAAAGTGAAACAATTTTTTACACAAACCGTCTGGTCTTCATTAAAATGCACTTCTCTCAAATGACTGTGTATTAAAAAAAAACAACCTAGACGATAAAACATTTATTCAAGGCTAACATTTTTAAAATAGTAAAAATAAATTTTTTATAGGCTACAAATACAACTATTACTCCTGTACAGGCTACACTAATTATCATTTTGCCAGTATACAACCCTAACAAATTGTTTTCACAGCTCCGTGTAATTTTTGATTCTAAGAAAATCATTTCGCGGAGATCTCGACATGCCTATGCTGTAGAAAAGGTCCCCCCACCCGGTGGTGATAACTGAGGTGGTTGAGTTATTAGAAGAAATGCCAGAAGGAGCTCCCTACGACACTTTAAAAAATGTCATCACCCGTTGCACAGGCAAATCAAACGAAAGAAAACTGCATTTTTTTAACAACTTCAATCTTGGTTACCTGAAACTGTCGGTTTGACCGGAAAGTTGACGTCTCAAATGTCAGGAGTCTATAGTGGATTATTTAGACAGAATCAAGCATCACACTCACTAATGGAGTGGGAAGAGTAAAAATAAATGACGGAATCGGAAAATCAGTCTGACCCAGTCGAGATGAAAAAAGGGGACCAAAAACAAACTGGGGAGGTTGGGAATCTCGACATGGATCATAATAAAAGAGAGCACCAGGAACAGGCCAGGAGCAACACTTATTCACATTAACTAGGAAAACCAATAGTGTCAAGCTTAACCAGGCGGAGGAATCACAGGAATTCGCCCCGTTGTTACCAAGTGGACTTAAAAAAGGAACTAAGTATTAACCCCTTTCACACAAACCAAGCTCGCTACTTTCACCCACCTTTCGCTGAAATCTGTCGATATCAAACGTTTTCTATCAGTTCTGAATCCGACCAGAGCCTGATGAGAATACTGTTCATATCGCAAGATTCCTTTCATCTACGACGTTTCACCATTCGAGCCACAGCTAGCAGCATCAGAAACACAATTCGTTTCTCCCCCAGAATACGGGAGTGACACATTATCGCACACGTATGGGAGATCAATGAACACGAGAACATTGGGAGCGATACGAGCCGTAAACGCGCTGTCATATTCCCAGAAAGGGCGCACCTGAGGACAATAGTAGAAGGCGTGTGAAACCGTTTCTTCTAGCCCAAGGTCACACCGATGACAGTCGGGCAAAATCGCCCAGCCCCATCTGAAGATCCTATCATTGAGATATAGCACGTTCCGAATCAATCGCCAGGTAAGTGAAAATTCTGGGTTACTGACATAATTCGCTGCTGGCGCCCAAGACTAGAAAGAGCGCAACTCGGCCAGCGACAAGCTGAATAGTCCACAGAGTGGATCCTTCGCGACCCTCGCCACTAATTCACGATACAAGACCCTCTGAGGCCGCGAAAAGCCAATGGACCGAGGAACTTTCCTCAAGGCCGCTCGACACTCGCTGAGGAAACTCGACAGTCTCTCGGACCTACGTCCCTAAGTCAAAACGCGGCGTAGCAAAACCAACCACGAGGCGTGTCGGTGACTCACCAAGTGTGGCTTTCCAAGCTTTCATGACGCGGACGCTGGGTACAGCATTCTTTGCGGACCTTCTGCTTGATGAATAACAAGCGTCGATCGCCTTCCTATGGTCCTTGCAAAGAGGAATTACAGCCAGGTGGTAAAGGATAAAAGGAAAGACGTAAGTGGCACTAGGACAGCCAACCGACACTCCGACCTTTGCCTGTACTTCTGACTAATTTTTCTCCAGCCGGAGGTCGGGTCCAAACCACACTCCAAGAATGCGAACAGGACCATCCGTCCAGCCAAAGGGTCCCGGAAGATCGACCCCCTTCCAGGAACCTAACCGCAAGCCGGACGACTTGTTCCGGTTAATCTTGGCCCCTGTCACCTTTTCGTACCGTTCAAGCGTCTTCAGTACCACCTCAATGTCGCTGCAGGACGGCACGAAAGTATATACGACATCGGCGTACGCGGAAACTCAGGCTCGAGCCCGATCAGGGACAGCAATTCCACTATGTCCCTTAGCCGGCGAAGGAGAGGCTCCAACGCCAAAGCGTAAAGTAGGGGTGACAGTGGGAAACCCTGACAAACCGACCGAGATAGCGCAAAAGCGTTCGACCGCTTCCCATTCACCTGTACCACAGCACTGGGGAGTGATACAGTAGACTAGTCCACTTACAGAAGTCGGGTTGGAATACGGCAGCCTGCAGGACAGCAGCCAGGCACTGATGATCGACCCTATCAAATGCCTTGGACTAATCCAAATTGATCAGTGCGGCCTCATCGTTGACTTTTACACCATCTAGGATCGTGCGGATCAAATGCAGGTTACTTTGAACTGTTCGACCCCTCACAGCTCAAGTTTGATCGGGTCCCAACAGACTCTTGGCCTAAATCTTTAATTCTGTGTTTAGAAGAGTTATGAGCTCATATAATTCCCGACCTCCATGCTTGCCCTTTTTCAACAGTATGACCACACCCCTGGTGATCCGACTAGGGATGAACCCCTGCCTAAATCAGTTGTTGAACACGACAGTCAAAATCGAGACAAAGATGTGAGACATCCTCAAGTACAATTCACAGGGTAAACCATCAACTCCCGTAGACTTGCCACTGTCGACCCTCTTTAATGCCAAGTAGACTTCGCCCTCACTCTCGCAGCTAACTGCTTCAGTTGGCGAAAGCCGAGGAAAGTCAGCCAAATAGCTGTAAAATTCACCGCCAGTGAGTCCAGGCTCCTTGGTAAACCGGCTCTCGAAATGCCGCCGAAACGCCTTGCACATATCGTCAGTCGACCTCTGGGAGTTTGACGACACGAATGTAACGATCGGGACCTCGATGGATCTCTTCCTTGCGCAATTGTGCGCCTATGTTCATAGGTTCGTTAGATATCTTGCTTAACCTATTCCTAACTACCTGACCCTTGTAGCGCTCGCCAGTCGATCGCTCAAGAGCCTGCATAGGGTGTTTGCGTCAAATCCATGATAGTGCGGGGGCACTATCACGACGGAAATACAGTGTCTTTTTTTTCACAGTTCTTTTCAAAAATCAATTTCACAAAATAAAAAAACTAAAGAATATTTACACGAAAGAATTTAAAGAAAGGAAAACGGACTAGAATCCAGGGTGAATAAACAAAACAAAACGGAATTAACAAACTTGGCTTGCCAAAAAGTCAGACGAAAGAAATAAGAATGAATGAAAAGGGGAGGTGGGGTAACACAAAAAGAAAATATATTAAAAAGTAAAGTTTGCAAATACACAAAGAATGACAAACTGAAAATAAAACGCAAAAACTTTCAAAGATAACCGAAATATCAAATGAAAAAACTTCGGTTAACTTTGGCTGGATCAAATGAAACACGCTGCCCGAGAATAAGAATTCATCAACTTATTAATCAACTGTTGAAGTCCTTAATCGGAGACTATTTAAGTCTGCTAACCAGACCATCTGGTAGAGTACTGAAGGGGTGCTAGCTACTCTACAACACTAAGAAGCCGGATATGAAAGCGTTTCGGGACTTTGTCGACTAATTTGATTTTGGCGATAAGTATCGGAGTGAGTATATGAGATAGTGTGCACTTGGACTAATCGGGGCAGCTCGGATTCGGTGGTGCGTTCAAGTTAAGAGAGTTGGCGTAGGGCTCTTAGGTTGTCCATGTTTCCATTCGATAGTTAACACGAATCATAGGCTTGCCTGGGTAAACTTAGATAAGCCTCAGGCTAGGTTGGATGGATACTGGAAGTTGAACGCATCATTATTTAGTGAACGAGATTTCAAGGACCAGCTGTTACTAATGCTACAGCGGGAATTGACGGGGTCTGTGGTTGGGAATAGTTCATGGGATAATTTAAAATCCAAAATTAGGTCGTTTGCTGGTGATTTTAGTCGTCGACTCAACCTGTCTATGTTAGCAGCACAAACGGCATTAGAAGCCAAGGTTGATCGAGCAATCAAATCCCGTGATAGTGGGGATGTAGCTTTAGCTAGGGCGGAGCTGGCCTCCTTGTTTATCAAGAAGGATCAAGACATGACCGCTGAATTGCCTACAGAGGATATTGCAAGCATCATATTGTCGGACAAGCGAACTGTGACTACAAACGCAGGCATATGTGAGGCTTTTCGAGATTACTTTCAGGATCTTTTAACCAGTGACCTCGTTCTGAGCCCTGCTCTGTTCGACTCCTACTTGGCCGACTTTCCCCGCCTTGAAGCGGCTGGGTCCCATCACAGAGTTTGAGATCTGGGAAGCGCTAAAACTGGTTAGCTGGGACAAAACTCCGGAATTAGATGATCTTTCTTACGAACTGTACTTGAGGCAGTCGCCCGTTTTTGTCTCCTTGCTGGCATTGATTTACAACAACTGGATGAAACAGGAGTCTATACTTCAACGATTCACTGGCGTTGTGATCGTTGCTTCGCAAGAACAAGAACGGCAGTGATGGGATAGGTAATTATCGGCCTTAGACAGAGATTTTGTCTAAGATCTTAGGCGGCTGTTTGCAGGCTGTCCTCTCTTAGCAAACTTGTGCTGTGAAGAGTAGAACTATTCGGGACAACTTGAATTTAGTACGCTTGATGATCAAGCAAGTGGACAGTGAAGCCGCGCTGATCAATTTAGATCAGTCCAAGGCATTTGATAGGGTTGACCATCGATTTCTGGAGGCTGTCCTTTCAGCCGCTGGTATCGGGCCGTATTTTCGCACCAGGATCCGACTTCTGGTGGAAGTGAATGGAATAAGATCGGAGCCTTTCGTATTGTCTCGCTCCATTCGTCAAGGTTGTCCGCTTTCGCCTTTGCTGTACGTTCTTGCGTTGAAGCCCTTCCTTCACAAGTTAAAGACAAATGCGGTCCTGCCCGGAATTTCCCCACCTGGTGCTACCACCCCGGCCAGTTACTCCGCCTATGCTGACGATGTTTCGGTTCTTGTATCGAGAAGAGCTGTGAGTGACAAAGTCAGCAAAGAAATCAGCGGGTTCGAGGCGATGACAGGGGCCAAGATCAACGGCGATAAGTCTGTTAGCTTGCGGTTAGGTGCGTGGAAGAGATTCAAGATACTCGGTGTCTGGTTTGGTCTCAATCTCTTGTTGGAAATGAATTGGTCAGCGGTGCAAGAGAAGGCCGAGGCTGCGGTTTGTCTGTGGTCACGAAGGAGTCTTTCATTAAAGAAGAAGGGGGAAGTATGTGCCTCCCACATCTACCCGATTCTTCTTTATCGATTCTGTACTTCCACTTCCGTGTACCATACTAATGACATTATACTGGTCTTGTTCCCCTTCCTGTGGGGAAGCAGGTCCACCAAGGTACCCGTCTGAAGGTGGTGTTGGTGTGTCTGATGTTGACACATGCTTCGCATTTCTTTCCTAGATCAGATATGTTTGCAGTTGGATGAGAACGGCGAATTCTGGAAGGAAAACGTCCGTAAGAACCTCCCATCCCTCAGTTCGAGGAGGAGGCCTGTAATTCACCCCGAGGCGAGTGCTCCTATCATGAATGTCGACTTGCTCTCAAGTTCCTCTTACGGGCGACGGATGGCTTCTCTGACGTCCAGGTGTTGTCTCGTAAGGCATTATATAAAGTGCTAGTTAGTGGGTCTGTTCGGGATGATAGGCGAGCTTGGTGTGACGAAGCAGGAATCTCGCTCTATATGGCCTTGTGCGCCCGGGTTGAAATGCCTCACTAATGATGAGGCATCACTCATCTAGATGGTGACCTAGGGCCCTCTGTAAGAAACTGTTCGATGACGTTGCGGTGAGTCGGTCGAGACCCTGGATCACGCCTTCTTCCACTTCTTCAAGATCGTAGGCTCTTTGTGCAATTTTGTTGAGGACATCATGGTTCGCATGATGCGCGGAAAGTTCTTTGTCCTCGAGGCCAGTTCTGTTTGTAGTAATGTACCGCCGCTGTCTAAAGCTGGGCACTATGTGTTCTTTTGCTTACTAGCGGTTATGCAAGTCGTGATATGGACGACGCGGATGGAATTCTATGGGGACGAGATGTTTACCTCTTCCCAACAAATCCTGTTCTTTAGGCATCAGCTTAAAGTCAAGATTAGGTCGGAAAGGAAAC
Source organism: Acanthosepion lycidas (assembly GCA_963932145.1). Taxonomy (NCBI): domain Eukaryota; kingdom Metazoa; phylum Mollusca; class Cephalopoda; order Sepiida; family Sepiidae; genus Acanthosepion; species Acanthosepion lycidas. The sequence continues at coordinate 74,388,281 of OZ010573.1, forward strand.
GACTCCATTAGAACTTGGGGAAAGGTGGGTGAATCTTGTGCGTCTGTGCCGAGTAAAAGGTACTGACTTGGAGTGGCATTTTGATGCCGGTTAGGAATTTAAGAATATTGGAAATTCTGGTTTGAAAATTGGCAACCCTGCCCCAAAAAGGGTAGTTTTGTCTTGTTTATTTTATTTTTCTGCCAGGTTAACTTAGCTAGGGGATGTGTGCTCGTTGGTCTCATTCTTTCCTCTCTCTTTCTTTTGTTTAAATTTCCCTGTCCTCCCCTATTAGGTGATGTCAGTTCTATAGGGGATGCGGAGCATCTTTCGACTTTTGGATGTGATTTTTCGTTTTTGTTGTTGTGTTTAGATGAGTGCATGTTTGTGTGAGTGGTTGGTTGAATGATTGTATTCTCTCAAGTCCTGCATTATTTTCGTCCAGTTAACTGATGTTTTTGTCAGATTTAAGAGGAAAATCGACATGTAGGAGGCGTATCAAAGTTTCGATGATGGGGCGAGACCCTAGCGCCGACCCCAAATGTAAGCTGCTTTAATTCTATGTCCCTCCGTCGCTGAGAAAACGGGTTTTTGAACACCTGCATTGGTTATAGCATTCTAGTAAATGTGCTACAGCAAAGCTCGTCGCTGACCGTTTCGTTTGGCCGAATATGAATTCCGACATACGTGAAAGCCTGTCTGGATTGGTAGAAATGCAAAACACATCGGCATACGAAATCTCCTATAGGTACTTTCAGTAACCCTGACGCTGGTTTTACCCACATCCACCTTAGTCGGACCTATGCAGAACTCATTTTCGGTAATCCTTTGTCGTTACCAGGACAATATTTTTCTTCATCCACAGATCAGACCCCAAACATCCGTTTTCATTCGGGAACTGCGTCAGTAAATGACCAAGTTAACATACGCTCCTCCACGACACCGCCAAGCAGATGCTTACGTCCCTAATCAGCTAAAAAGCTGCCAGTTTGTTTTCGTGAGGAACGGTGCTGTCAAGCGACCATTGACACCTGCGTACCTAGGACCTTTCCAGGTGACTGAGCGTGCTGACATCTCACAATAAAACGGGGTGATCGAACGGATACGGTTTCTATCGACTAAACTGCTTTTCTGGAAAAGTCATATCCTGTCGTTCAGAATGACCCAGCTACACTTCCTGTTAAGAGAACTCGTTCCGGGAGGAAAGTTTCTTTCTGAAAGAAACTCACAACATATTTTTACTATTGAATTGATGCGATCAATTCTCTAGAAGTGGGGCCTTATCGCACCCAGTGTTATGATTAGCTCCCTTGCCTAGAAAAATGATTTAACACTGACAAATCCATGAAAGCTGCAGGAACCTTTTCCAGATACACATCTTTGCTAAGAGAAAAGATAATTTTTAAATATCTACATAATTATCCATAGCAAACCAAAAGAAAAACGTAAGACTATTTCTGTTGTAGCACTTATTACAATAAGTATAATCACTTTTCAACCTATCGTGGGGCGCTTCTTCCGGAAGGAAGTGGCAGAGGAAGAGGAGGTTTTTCTCGTCGGAGTAGATGTTGCGGTTGTAGTATCTGTTCCGTACCGGAGGCCTTCTGCTCCTCCATTGCGTTGTCATCCCCCGTTGTGTAACATCTATTCTGTGGTGGTGGTATGACCGGCTATGACTAGCTTAGACAAACTATGACCAGCTAAGACCTACGGCCTGAGTGGAAACACTCGGGTCTCCACGTTAAAAACCGAATTTGTGACACAACCTGACTCAGTGGGAGTCAATGTAAATCCCGTCGCTTCTTCCAGATTTTCTGGTTTGAGTGCTCCGTCCTGCCTTGTGGAGAGGTGGGTAAATACCGGCGCTTCTTCCAGAAGCGTCTCTTAACTTGTCGAACTCTCTGTCTTTGTGCAGTGCGGTACCCAGACGAGGCCATGCCGAAGGGTAGAGTCTCGCTTGGGGAGGTAGACAATCCTGATCCGGATGCGGGCTCTACGGGGAATTTTTGCCTGAGTCTACGGGCTCGGATTGCCCCACATAAAAATCGGCCTGCTCTACTTCCGGAATGAAATATTTTGTCGGAAGCTGCCTCAAAGGAAGTAGCAGTTGACTTTCCCCTCCATGGCAACGAAGACACTTCTTCCTATTTACTGTTTTGCTTTTTCTCTCCCATTTCACATCTCTTTCTTGGAAAAATGTTTTTCCAACTTTCTCACCTAGAATCCTCTTTCTAAACCAGTCTTTCCTTTCGCTCAGGTCACGCGGTTGATTAATTTCCTAACCTTTTTTCGAGCAACCCATCCCAATGCTTGTTCATTTACTAACATTGTTTTGTTAATTTCTAACATACCACGTTCAGATGTGGCTTCTGGCTCATCGCCATTGTTTTTGTATTTCACCATTTCCAGCATGTTCAATTTATTTTCCAGTCAATTCTTACTTGGCGGCAAAACACAGCGTTCGAGAATATCTGCGCATGGCAGTTTTTCCTGCGCACAAAACGTCTTCTACGACATCAACTTGTTTTCTGTGCACCTCGCCATTTCCGTAAAGTACGACTGATTTCCCGCCAACATTATCGTCTTAATGCTGCCATTTTATTGCATTTGTTATGGTTTATACTTTACCGTCCACAGCCCAAGGATTTTAAGTGATTTCTTTTGTGCTTTATCAACGAACTTTGGTTTATCCTTCCTCGATGATATATTATGTCAAGACTACACAAGTGTTCCTCTCCAAGGACTAATTATTTAATCTATTTGTATTGATACTAACGTCAACAAGTTTGTACTACAAACTCTATTCCCTTTTGTTCAGGACTATATTTGTTTTGTCCTTCAAACACGTTACTCGGTCATTAATGTCTACGAGATTTCAGCTGGTACTCAACTTCTTCCGTCAGGGATAATACCAAACTCGAACTTTCATCGATGTTTCTTAGGTACTAACATTACTGAGTTTCAACCAGAAACCCCCTTTACCTTTCTTCAAGAAACTATATCAAATACACGAAGACTTCCTAAGGACCTTTTTGTACTGCACATGTTTGTACTCCTTATTTCAGAGACTAATAAATTATTCATTTGCATGAACCCTCTTCACACCTTGGAAGATTCCTAAGCATTGTCTGATATTTTTCAGCACATTCACGAAATCAGCTATCCTCTTCCTATAAGTGTATTGTTGTATTTAGTTGCTGGTTTGTTGCCAAAAAATAAAATTTAGCTCTATTTTCAAATCAAGAACTTTGCCTTGTTATTTATACTCAATTTATTTTTTTAAACTTATCATCTCTCGAACAATTCTAGTTTGCGGACTATTCTCTCAATAACCACCAACCGCAAAAAAAAAAAAAAAAAAAAAAAAAAATCGCTAATCGCCTTTCAGTTACTGCTACATTCGTCTTTCAGTGGGCAAGCAATACATGCCTCTTCCCTACTGTCTTTTTGCTTGACCCTGAAGTATACGTCAACATCTAGAGTCAATGCACAGACTTCTCAGTCATTTGAAAATATCGACTCTAGCAAAATAGCACAATTACGCTCGGCTTGACCTCAACTGGCAGATATCTTAAAAACACGTTCGACAAAACGAACTTTAATCAAGACTGTTTCTTCTGGGCTAATGAGATAAAGTGTGACATATCTCAAAGGGTGACTCACTGTCTTTTTTTTTTATTCATCGACAATGTCACTCAAACAACAACACTCAGCAGAAATTCAACTTTGCCACAACGTTGCTTTTATTAAATTTTGTGCGTCAACTTTATCCACGCATAGCAAACAAACGTGCTCTTTAACAAAACTCTTCTAACGACCAGGAACCAATAGAACGGGACGGCAAAACCAATTCAACACGGAGCATTGGAAAAAGACAAAATTTAATAGCAAACGCTGAACAATTTACACTACTGATGCATCTTCCAGAATGTGCTCGGACTTTGAACCACTAGAGGAAATCATATAGCACCCTGACGACAGCACAAGTACATTTCATCGACATATGTTTAATCACTCATCTCAACCACACTTCTGACACCTCTTTTCAGCTCACAAGGACAGAAACAAACCTACACGAACTTTACATATAGGAAGAAAAAATTCTACTGACTATAGGAGAATATTGTCAGGTTAACCCCTCCTAATTTTCGAAACTGCTAAGGGAAGCTTTCTGGACTATAAATTTTTTCCTCACTCTCTTACTTTTTCCGCTTACTCGTCAACATATTCATTCTCTTGTGGAGAACGTGCTTTCCTTTGGGAAGCGCATGAATGATACATACACACACATGCACGTATGCACATTCACTAACTACACATACTTTGGTTCAAAATGGTTTTCACATTCATTTGATACACACATCTTTGTCTTTATCATTTGTATACCTTTGTTGTTAATACATTATCATTTATTTGTACATATATACTGGTTCTTGTCGTTTCTTTGCCTTTTTTCACGTGAACGGACATCCTGACTCCGCCATTTTGTTGTGGTTATTTTCAGGAGACACGTATTATTTCTCAACTCATGCACCGACGTTACTAACGCCCGAAACAAGTAGGGAAGCGCATATCAGGCCCGCATCACTCTCTTATCATTGCGCAGAATTGTAAAATATTTATCCGCTCTGTCACAAACGACGTTGGGACCATTATAACATGGCGCCAGTGGTTTCTTAGTGAAACTGTTGCGTACAAAAACTTTTTTTGCAGTTGTACAAGTCTTTTGGGATATAAATTTGGGTAGTGTTATATTTTCGTAAAAAAAAAAGGAAACTAACTTTCTTGCCCACGTGACTTTTCACACGTTCCCTTTCCTCTTTAAAAGCTGCGTTCTTCTTCCTTTTCATTCTGAATTCTTTCCTTTGTTGATTACTGACTGCTGTGAATTAAGTTCAGTAAAGCCTTAAGAAAAGGTTATTCTATCCTTGCTTTCTTCTCTTTACAACGTAACAATTTACTGAACTTAATTCCTCATGGACAAGATTATTCGTCTGGACAAGTTTGATATATCTTCTGCAGACCCTCAGGCTAGCAAGCTCTGGAGACTATGGTACCGTAATTTTAATTATTATTTATCAACTATTGCTTCTTTAAACCCGGACAAACTCGAAGTCCTTTATTTAAACATCGGTGCTACCGTTGCTGATGTTATCGAGGGTTGTTCTGGATTTGAACATGCTGTTGAATTGCTGAAAAGTGTTTATGACAAGTCTCCAAGTGTTATTCATGCTAGACATTTGTTGTCTACACGTCTGCAGCAGGAAAATGAGTCTGTAGACCAATACCTTCAGGCCTTGAATCGACTTGCTGCTGACTGTTGCTTCCAAGATGTTACTGCTACTACTTACAGGGATGAATCTGTCCGTGATGCATTTATACGTGGTCTCCGGTCCCCCGTAATACGTGCCAGACTGCTTGAAAATGATACGCTAACTCTCAAGGAGGCTACTCAATGTGCTAGAGCCTTAGAACAGGCTCACTTTCGTGCTGAATCATACGCTTCTCAGATTGGATCAGCCGCTGCTACTACCACTAGGACTAAAAATGTGTTTACTGATTCTGCCGAGGAGGCCACTTCCACTACTATTACTAAAAATATGCTTTCTGACTTAACTGATTCTCGTACGGAGTGTGACTCTGTACAATTGTCTACTGCCCTTGCTCGTGGCAAGTGCTACAACTGTGGAGGGAAACGTCACTTTAAGGATAATCGTCGCTATTGTCCTGCCCGTGATAAGAGATGTCGAAACTGTGGCAAACTCGGTCATTTTTCTAAAGTTTGCCGTTCTACCATGCCGGCGCCTTCACGTTCTACCTCAGCTATTATAGTAGCCCGTGCTAAAGACGATGATAGATCTCCTCCAGTTACAAAAACTTTAGAATTAAAAGGAAAGAAATTAACTGCCCTCATAGACACCGGTAGTTCTGATAACTTTATCAGTGCCCGTAATGTTAAAGCAATGAAACTGTCTACTTCTAAACGGAATTCCGTAATTTCCATGGCATCATCTGCCATTTCCCTCAAACTATCTGAATATTGTACTGAGGATATTATCTTCAATGGTTACGAATATAAACAAATTGACTTTACAGTACTCCCTGATTCCTGTATGGATATTATACTCGGAGTGCCCTTCTTAAAACTACACCAGAGTATCACTATTTCTTTTGGTGGATCTCAGGATAGTTTAAAAATCTGCGCTTTAACCAAGATCAGTTGTGCTCCTGTTAAGTTGTTCCGAAACTTGACCCCTGACTGCAAACCTATTGCTACTAAATCCCGAAATTACCGTGCGGAGGATGCTCGGTTCATTGAAAAAGAAATTCTACAACTGCTTGAGGATGATATAATTGAAACAAGTTACTCCCCGTGGCGTTCTCAAATTGTTGTAACTTCGTCACCTAATAAAAAGAAACGATTGGTAGTCGATTTCTCCCAGACTATTAATAGGTTCACCTTACTTGATGCCTACCCCTTGCCTCGAATTGAAGATCTCGTAAACCAAATAGCCCAGTATCGTATCTATAGTATAATTGACTTGTCCAAAGCGTACTATCAGATTGAAATTTGCCCCGAAGATCGCCCCTATACGGCCTTTCAAGCTGGAAATCGTCTGTTCCAATTTAAACGAATGCCCATGGGTGTTACTAAAGGGGTTTCTGGCTTTTAGCGATTTATGAATTCTTTCATTTCTGATAACAAATTACCTGGAACCTTTTCGTATATAGATGATATAACTGTTTGCGGTAAAACCCAGGAGGAGCACGACGTCAATTTGGAATGTTTCTTAAAAGCTGCCTCGACATACAACCTCGAAATAAACCGGGAAAAATCAGAGTTTTCACTTCGTTCTATTAACGTGCTAGGATATCAAATTTGTAACGGAACTATCCAACCCAATCCTGAGCGTTTGAAGCCACTTTTGCAAATGCCTCCTCCTTCCGACTCAAATTCGTTAAAAAGGTGTCTTGGTATGTTTGCTTACTATGCGAAATGGATACCTAAATATTCACACAAAATTCGTCCACTGGTCGAAAATAAACTATTCCCTATGCCTCCTATAGTTATAAATTCTTTCGAAAAACTTAAGAAAGACATTGCCGAGTCATCTGTAAAAGTTATTGATGATGAATTGCCATTTACTATTGAAACCGATGCTTCAGAAAAGGCTATTGGAGGCACTCTTTTACAAGCTGAGCGACCTGTAGCATTCTTTTCTCGGTCGCTAAACCCCTCTGAAATACGACTTCATATAGTCGAAAAAGAAGCATATGCCATAGTCGAATGCGTTCGTAAATGGAGAGACCTCCTTGCCGGGAAACATTTTACTATTATTACTGATCAACAAGCCGTATCTTTTATGTTTAAACCTGCTAATCGCGGAAAAATTAAAAACGATAAAATTATACGGTGGAAAATGGAACTTCTTCCCTTTTCATACGACATAAAACACCGTCCTGGAAATGAAAACACAGTTGCGGATACCTTATCCAGAGTATGTGGTGCTGCTGCGTCTTCCTTGAAGGAACTTAAATCGATACACGATTCCTTAATACATCCTGGGGTACAGCGCTTTTGGCATTTTGTAAGGTCTCAGAATATGCCTTATTCGCTTGATGAAGTCTGACGTATGACTTCTGAATGTACGACCTGTGCCAAAATAAAACCCCAATTCTTCGATTCTGCTAGTAATGTTCTGATCCGTTCTACTGCGCCATTTCAGCGTCTTTCCATAGACTACAAAGGGCCTGTCCCGGTATCTCCGACAGGTTACCGATATATATTTACTGTTATCGACGAATATAGTCGATTTCCCTTTGCCTTTCCTTGCCGCGATTGCTCTTCGCAAACTGCTATTCAGTGCCTGACAAGTATTTTCTCCATTTTCGGGATTCCCTCGTTCATTCACTCCGATCTAGGAACTTCGTTTATGTCGGGAGAATTTAAACAATTTCTAACACGACTTTGAATTGGATGCAGTGCGAACGTTACAACGGCATAATTTGGAATACCATATTATTGGCCCTGGAATCGAAACAGTTACCAATTAGTGCTTGGCAGGATGTTCTACATGATGTGTTAAATGCTATCCGCTCCCTGCTATGCACCACTACGAATGCAACCCCCCACGAACGAATGTTCAATTTTGAAAGGCGGTCCTCCTCCGGTACTGCGTTGCCTGTTTGGCTCTGTGAGCCTGGAGAGGTATTATTAAAACGATTCGGTGGCAGAGGTAAATATGACCCTATCGTTGAGGTGGTGGAACTCCTTGAGGCCAACCCTACGCATGCCAAAATACGTCACAATGATGGCCGGGAAGATTCGGTGGCGCTGAGACGGTTGGCACGTTTTCCACGCCCGGATGGACCTCAAAATGGACCTGAAAATACTCAACCCGACGTGGACCATGCAGACTCAACCCTTTTGCCTGATACAGGTCCCGTTAATATTTCTTCACCTTATACAGAAAATGAATCTGTGAATAATAGCCAGAATCCTGAAAGTCAGCCTTCTCAGAGGTCTGGCTCTTCCAGTGGTGAACTACCTCCACGCCGGTCTAGCAGGATTCGTAGACCAATCCAACGGCTGGATTTATAAAACTTTTTCAATCTCTTTATCAAGTGAGAATGTTATATTTTCGTAAAAAAAAAAGGAAACTAACTTTCTTGCCCATGTGACTTTTCACACGTTCCCTTTCCTCTTTAAAAGCTGCGTTCTTCTTCCTTTTCATTCTGAATTCTTTCCTTTGGAGAGGTTTGAGCGTGTTGGACAGTTCTTTTTGAATCTGAACGGTTGGGTTTTTGAATTTATTTGCTAGACCTTCGTTGAACTTTTCAGTTTTTGACTTTATTTGAGCATTTTTTGATTCGTTTTTGTTTGTTTCCATTCTTGTATTTTTTGCCCTCCTCACGGGTTTTGTTTTGCATTAATTGTACTTAATTTTTGTTTTATATTTATTTGAATTGTCTTTGGTTTTTCTCTCTCTTTACCTATATTATTTTCCCGTATTATTATTTTTTCTGTTGATAACTTTTTGGAAAAAAAAAAAAACAATTTCACGTTAAAGAGATGATCGGTCGCGGTCAAAATGGCCGACGACACAGACATATGCTCGTCTCCAATGGAGGAAGCACCGCCGGTGCAAACTCAAAATGTGTCACCTGCAAAAACATGGTCCGAAAGTGGACCAAGGAAAAAAGACTCTTCATACTATGAAGAACAAAGACTGAAATATGAGGAGTACGTGAAGGGAAATGACTTTATCACAATACCAGAAGCCCTGAATGCCATCAAGGTTAAAGTCATTTCCCTGCTGACAACGGACGTCAAAACTCATAGACTCATTGGAGTCAACAGAGACAAGGTAGAGGAGGCTTTGAAGGCTCTCAAGATTGCCCCCAAGATGTTGGCCCGCAAAAGCAATGCCATGTGGGACATACTACTGGGGTCCGAACAAGAGGCAAAACAGCTGGCCGGAAATGTCTTGTCCACGGCAAACTTGCGACTCCAAACGGAGTACATGGGGACAAGAAAGACCAGAATAACGGTACTCGGCGTTCCCGTCGACATTCCCCAGGACAGGATGGGGGCGTTTTTTGCCAAGTTTGGGCAAGTGGAAGAAGTAAGCGCTGTCAGAAGCAAGTCGGGGATAGCGACAGGAGATTTGGTGCTCCAAGTGATCCTCGACCGAGACAACTTCAGAGACATCCCAAACGTCTTAACTTGTCGAGATAGGAGAATGCTGGTGGTGGTGGAGGGTAGGAGGCCGTGTTGTTGGTCGTGTGGTGCGGTTGGACACATGGCAAAGGAGTGTCCCAAGAAAAAGAACCAGCAGTCAACAAAAGAGACGCCAGCAGGAGTAGCAGCAGCAGCAGCAGTGGCACCAACCAATGACAAGGCCACCCCGGGAGCCTGGACTGAGGTGAAGAAAGGGGGAAAAGTGACAAATCCGCCTTCTTCCCCAGTGTCACAACAACAACAACAACAACAACAGAAGCCCCAGCAGCAGCAGCAACTGGGAAAGCCCCCCCAACAGAAGCAGAAGCCCCAACAGCGGCAGTCTCCTCAGCAACAGCAGCAGCCGAAGCAGCAGCAAAAGCAGGAAAAAGAACAGAAACTGCAGCAGGAAGACCTCCACAAACAGGAGACTTCAATGGTGGTGGATAAAATGCCTCCGCCACGAACGGCGTCCCTTAAAAGAAGCAGAGAAGAAGAGGAATCGGAAGAAATAGAATCCAGACCTTCGGGACGTAGCAGGGTGGAGCAGAGCACAGACAGAGTCAGGCGGTACTCTTTCCCCGCTTCACCAACAAGGTCTTCTGGCTCCTCCAAAGTCAGAAGCGTCCCTTCTTCCCCTTCCCGGCTTCCATCCCCTTCTTTCCCCATTACACCCCTAAGCTCTCCCGATACTTCCCCGCTCGTGTCTCCTTCCTCCCCTCCCCATCGTGCAAGGGAGAAGAAGAAAAAGAAAAAGTATTTCACGGGTCCCGATGGGATATGCAAGATAGACAAAGACGAGGCCCAAAAGGGCCTGTCTAAACATAAAAAAGAAATGTTGGGGCGACTTTTTAAGCTCGAGGAGGTAGATGGCAAGTCGGTGGAGGACCCACGCAACTTCCCGAACGCCCCGGGGGTCATCACAGTGGTAAGAGACACTGGGGCACACTTGAAAGTGTGGAGCCATATAAATGAGGCACAAGCTGCCTTCCCTAAAATAAGGGTGTACGAAGAGAACGCGGAAGACTTAAGAAAAATAAGGAATTTTTGCTCTGGGAGGGTCCCTGTTCGGCTCCATCCCTCTTTGTATAGAGCTCTTAAATTAACCTACCCTACGGACGTCGGCGGTATTGTCCTGGGTGGTCGTATGACGACCGAGTTGGGTACAGGAAGTCTGGGACAATCCGTCGGGGTCCTTTCACCCGCAGATTTCCGGCCCGTATGTGAGTAGGTTTTTGCGCTGACTCTTTTTTCTATTTGCAGGCTTAGAAGATGTCTATTAAGATAGCAACTTTGAATGTGAGGGGCTTAAGGGATCGGGGTAAGGCTGCCCGCCTGCTCCGGGACCTTCTGTCTCTGGATGTGGATGTTGCCGCGATCGAGGAGACCCACTTTGTTTGCAGTTCCGATGCGTGTGTGCTGGACGATGACTTTGTCGTCTATTCAGCATATGGGGACCGTTCTGCCAGAGGAGTTTCTTTGCTTGTTAGGCGTACTCTTGATGCGAAGGTGGACCTTGTGCATACCGATGCCGAGGGCCGGTTGATCGTGGCCGATATTGCCGTGAAAAGTGGTTCGTTCCGAGTCGTTGCGGTTTATGCGCCCAACGACCGGGGGGAGCGGGTCTCGTTTTTTCGGCGGTTGGGGCCGTTCCTGGTGGGTTCAACGCGCCTAGTTTTAATGGGGGACTGGAATGCCATCCTGGACCCCAAGTTAGACAGGGGGCGGGGAGCTAGCGGGAGAAGGGGCGATCGTAGCCTGGTTGATCTGATCGTCGATTATGGTCTCGTCGATAGATACCGGGTCGATCATCCCGGGGGGAAAATGTGGACGTGGGCTCTTGATTGGCCTTTTGACAAGGTAGTCAGCTACCTTGACAGAATGTTAGTTAGAAGAGCCGACATAGATCTACTAGATTGCTCTACGTTCCACTGGGTAGGCTATTCGGACCACAAACTCGTTTGTGCCCGGGTGGCGTTAGACGGTAGGCCTAGAATGGCTGGCTACTGGAAGTTCAATCTGTCCTTACTGGACAGGGAGGACTTTCGGGAACAGCTAATTAGACTAGTGCAGCGGGAGCTAGTGGGGGCGGTTATCGGGAATAAGTGGTGGGAACGCCTTAAGTGTAGGATTAGGTCCTTCACCACTGATTTCGGCAAACGGCTCGCTCTAGATAGAGCTGATAAGGTGAAGACACTCAAGTCTAGTTATTCCGGGGCGGTGGCTGGGGGGGATCCCCTAGAGATAGCCTTAGCTAAGGAGGCCCTGGATCGTTCGAATAGCGAGCGGTACATGGGCCAGGTAATTAGACATAAGTTAAGCAAGATGTCTTCCGAAGCGGTGAACTTGGGCGCAGATCTGCGCAGGGAAGAGGTCCGTCGAGGTGGCGATCGTTACATTCGTGAAGTCGAATCCCCGGAGGGGCGTACTCTTCGGGCCACTGACGACATGTGCGAGGCGTTTCGGCGCCATTTCGAGAGCCGGTTTACCAAGGAGCCTGGTCTCCGTGAGGAGGAGTTTCGTAGCTATTTGGCTGACTTTCCTCGGCTTTCGCCGACTGAAGCGGCTAGCTGCGAAGGAGAGATCACGGAGGGCGAAGTCTACGCGGTTTTGAAGAAGGTCGGCAGAGGCAAGTCGCCCGGTCTGGATGGTTTGCCCTATGAATTGTACTTGAGGCTGTCGCACATCTTTGTTCCGATTTTGACTGCAGTGTTCAACAACTGGTTTCGGTCGGGGTCCATCCCCAATCGGATCACCAGGGGCGTGATCACTCTGTTGAAAAAGGGCAAAGGTGGTGGGGGGAAACTAGATGACTACAGGCCCATAACTCTGCTAAACACAGAGTTAAAGATTATGGCCAAGATCCTGCAGGAGCGTTTGCAGTCAGTTGCCGAGTCTCTGTTGGGACCTGAGCAGACTTGTTCTGTGAGGGGCCGAACAATTCAGAGCAACCTGCATCTGATCCGCACGATCATAGAGGGTGTAAAAGACGACGAGCAAGCCGCGCTGATCAATTTGGATCAGTCCAAGGCATTTGATAGGGTCGACCATCGCTACCTTGCTACTGTCCTGCAGGCCGCTGGATTCGCACCCAACTTCTGCCGCTGGATTAGCCTCCTGTATCGCTCCCCCAGTGCTGTGGTACAGGTGAACGGAAGGTTGTCCGACGCGTTCGTGCTGTCTAGGTCGGTTCGTCAGGGTTGTCCGCTGTCGCCTCTCCTTTATGCTTTGGCGTTGGAGCCTCTCCTTCGCCGGCTGAAGGACGAGACCGGCAGTCCGGCCCTACGCGGAATCGCCGTTCCTGGAGGGGCTCGAGCCAGGGTTTCCGCGTACGCCGATGACGTATCTGCTTTCGTGTCGTCCCGGGACGATATCGAGGCGGTACAGAAGGCGCTTGACCGGTACGAGAAGGTGACAGGGGCCAAGATAAACCGCGACAAGTCTTCCGGCTTGCGGTTAGGTGCCTGGAAGGGGGTCGCTCTTCCGGGCCGCTTCGGTTGGACGGATGGACCTGTCCGCATTCTTGGAGTGTGGTTTGGACCGGACCTCCAGCTGGAGAAGAATTGGTCTGAAGTACTTGCAAAGGTCGATTCTGCCGGCAAGACTTGGAATCGACGGCGGTTGTCCGTGAAGGGCAGGGCGGAGGTGTGTGCTATATACATTTTCCCCCTGATTCTTTATCGATTGTCTGTACTTCCTCTCTGTGAGACCCAATAGAAGGCGCTCGAGCGATCGCTATCCTCCATTTTATGGAGGGGACGCGTGAACAGGGTCGACAGACGAGTCTGCACTAAACGTCCGTGTCATGGGGGGCTGGGAATGCCGCACCTCTTGAGTCACGTCCGTGCCTCTAGGTTGGCTTTCCTACGCCGCGCATTGACTGGGAGAGATCCGATCCTGGAGGGGATTGTTAGGGACGCCTTCCCTAGCCTTACCATCAGACCCCCCATCTCGTGGGTTGAGCGCCGTCGTAAACCCCGGGACGAGTCGGATTTCATCCGCGAGTGTCGGTCGGCCTTGAGGGCCATTCCCCGGTCCAGTGACCTTTCACGGCCTAGGAAGGTCTTCTATCGTGGATTAGTGGAGGGGCCCGCGAAGGATTCCCTACGTGATACGCTCGGCTTGTCGGAGGAGGAGTATCGCTCCTACTGGTCTTGGGCGCCAGCGGCGGATTACCTCAGTAACCCTGAGTTTTCGCTTACCTGGCGATTGGCTCGGAATCGGCTGCCTCTCAACGACAAGGCTTTCATATGGGGTTTGGCGGATTTGCCAGACTGTGAACGGTGTGGTCTTGGCTTAGAAGAAACGGCTCCGCACGCCTTCTACCATTGCCCCCGGGTCCGCCCCTTATGGGACCATGTCGGCGAGCTGACGGCTCGTCTCGCTCCCGAACAGCTTGTGTCCATTGATCGCGCATACGCGTGTGACAATGTGTCGCCCCCGTATTCCGGGGTGAAACGAATGGTGTTTCTGACGCTGCTGGCCACGGCTCGAATGGTGATTTGGACGACGCGAAAGGAGGAAGCCTTGCGGGGCAACCATCTTTCTCATCAGCATCTAATCCTATTCTTTGAGCATCAGCTCAAGATGAAGATTAGATCTGATAGAAAACGATTGCATTCGACAGTCTTTAGCGAAAGGTGGGTAAAAGAGGCGAGCTTGGTTCGTGTGACCGGGGCTAGCCTTGATTTTCTCTTCTAGGTCAACCTATTGCACATCGGGGTGGCTTCCTGTGGAACCCTCCCCTTGGTTAGGATTAGACAAGCTTCAGTGTACCTAGTTAATGTGAGTAAGTGTTGTTCCTGGCCTGTAACCCGGCTACTCTTTGGTTATGATCCAAGTCGAGATTCCCAACCTCCCCAGTTTGTTTTTAACCCTCCTTTTCATCTCGACTGGGTCAGCTGTATATTTCCCCATTCCCGCATAATATTTTATCCCTTTTCCCCACTCCCTTAGCGAGAGAGCTTCTTGATTCTGTCCCCTGGGCAGAATACAGCGGCCTCTCTATTTTGAGGGTTGGACGGTCCCCTACTAACATCTGTTATGTTTAGTTTATATTTTGTGTTTATATTTATTTGATTATTGGGTTCATCTCCCCTCCCCTCTCATTCTATCATTATTAGAATTTTAATGTATAGCATGTATTTCATCATCAAATTTTTATGGTGTGGGGCGCGTTTTTTGTAGGACCCCCTGGTAAGAATGTGGTATTATGGTGCATGAGAGAACGATTGGTGATGGATGAGTTCTTGTGGTGAATGGGTAAATTGTAATGTATGAATGGGTCGTGAATCTGATTAGCTAGGTATAGGATAGTTAGTTTGGACCAGCCTTTACCCCTCCCCTTCATCGGCCACGTGCCACAATTGTAAATTTTTACAATAAATACCCTGAATTCTTTCCTTTGGAGAGGTTTGAGCGTGTTGGACAGTTCTTTTTGAATCTGAACGGTTGGGTTTTTGAATTTATTTGCTAGACCTTCGTTGAACTTTTCAGTTTTTGACTTTATTTGAGCATTTTTTGATTCGTTTTTGTTTGTTTCCATTCTTGTATTTTTTGCCCTCCTCACGGGTTTTGTTTTGCATTAATTGTACTTAATTTTTGTTTTATATTTATTTGAATTGTCTTTGGTTTTTCTCTCTCTTTACCTATATTATTTTCCCGTATTATTATTTTTTCTGTTGATAACTTTTTGGAAAAAAAAAAAAACAATTTCACGTTAAAGAGATGATCGGTCGCGGTCAAAATGGCCGACGACACAGACATATGCTCGTCTCCAATGGAGGAAGCACCGCCGGTGCAAACTCAAAATGTGTCACCTGCAAAAACATGGTCCGTAAGTGGACCAAGGAAAAAAGACTCTTCATACTATGAAGAACAAAGACTGAAATATGAGGAGTTCGTGAAGGGAAATGACTTTATCACAATACCAGAAGCCCTGAATGCCATCAAGGTTAAAGTCATTTCCCTGCTGACAACGGACGTCAAAACTCATAGACTCATTGGAGTCAACAGAGACAAGGTAGAGGAGGCTTTGAAGGCCCTCAAGATTGCCCCCAAGATGTTGGCCCGCAAAAGCAATGCCATGTGGGACATACTACTGGGGTCCGAACAAGAGGCAAAACAGCTGGCCGGAAATGTCTTGTCCACGGCAAACTTGCGACTCCAAACGGAGTACATGGGGACAAGAAAGACCAGAATAACAGTACACGGCGTTCCCGTCGACATTCCCCAGGACAGGATGGGGGCGTTTTTTGCCAAGTTTGGGCAAGTGGAAGAAGTAAGCGCTGTCAGAAGCAAGTCGGGGATAGCGACAGGAGATTTGGTGCTCCAAGTGATCCTCGACCGAGACAACTTCAGAGACATCCCTAACGTCTTAACTTGTCGAGATAGGAGAATGCTGGTGGTGGTGGAGGGTAGGAGGCCGTGTTGTTGGTCGTGTGGTGCGGTTGGACACATGGCAAAGGAGTGTCCCAAGAAAAAGAACCAGCAGCCAACAAAAGAGACGCCAGCAGGAGTAGTAGCAGCAGCAGCAGCAGCAGCAGTGGCACCAACCAATGACAAGGCCACCCCGGGAGCCTGGACTGAGGTGAAGAAAGGGGGAAAAGTGACAAATCCGCCTTCTTCCCCAGTGTCACAACAACAACAACAACAACAACAACAGAAGCCCCAGCAGCAGCAGCAACTGGGAAAGCCCCCCCAACAGAAGCAGAAGCCCCAACAGCGGCAGTCTCCTCAGCAACAGCAGCAGCCGAAGCAGCAGCAAAAGCAGGAAAAAGAACAGAAACTGCAGCAGGAAGACCTCCACAAACAGGAGACTTCAATGGTGGTGGATAAAATGCCTCCGCCACGAACGGCGTCCCTTAAAAGAAGCAGAGAAGAAGAGGAATCGGAAGAAACAGAATCCAGACCTTCGGGTCGTAGCAGGGTGGAGCAGAGCACAGACAGAGTCAGGCGGCACTCTTTCCCCGCTTCACCAACAAGGTCTTCTGGCTCCTCCAAAGTCAGAAGCGTCCCTTCTTCCCCTTCCCGGCTTCCATCCCCTTCTTTCCCCATTACACCCCTAAGCTCTCCCGATACTTCCCCGCTCGTGTCTCCTTCCTCCCCTCCCCATCGTGCAAGGGAGAAGAAGAAAAAGAAAAAGTATTTCACGGGTCCCGATGGGATATGCAAGATAGACAAAGACGAGGCCCAAAAGGGCCTGTCTAAACATAAAAAAGAAATGTTGGGGCGACTTTTTAAGCTCGAGGAGGTAGATGGCAAGTCGGTGGAGGACCCACGCAACTTCCCGAACGCCCCGGGGGTCATCACAGTGGTAAGAGACACTGGGGCACACTTGAAAGTGTGGAGCCATATAAATGAGGCACAAGCTGCCTTCCCTAAAATAAGGGTGTACGAAGAGAACGCGGAAGACTTAAGAAAAATAAGGAATTTTTGCTCTGGGAGGGTCCCTGTTCGGCTCCATCCCTCTTTGTATAGAGCTCTTAAATTAACCTACCCTACGGACGTCGGCGGTATTGTCCTGGGTGGTCGTATGACGACCGAGTTGGGTACAGGAAGTCTGGGACAATCCGTCGGGGTCCTTTCACCCGCAGATTTCCGTCCCGTATGTGAGTAGGTTTTTGCGCTGACTCTTTTTTCTATTTGCAGGCTTAGAAGATGTCTATTAAGATAGCAACTTTGAATGTGAGGGGCTTAAGGGATCGGGGTAAGGCTGCCCGCCTGCTCCGGGACCTTCTGTCTCTGGATGTGGATGTTGCCGCGATCGAGGAGACCCACTTTGTTTGCAGTTCCGATGCGTGTGTGCTGGACGATGACTTTGTCGTCTATTCAGCATATGGGGACCGTTCTGCCAGAGGAGTTTCTTTGCTTGTTAGGCGTACTCTTGATGCGAAGGTGGACCTTGTGCATACCGATGCCGAGGGCCGATTGATCGTGGCCGATATTGCCGTGAAAAGTGGTTCGTTCCGAGTCGTTGCGGTTTATGCGCCCAACGACCGGGGGGAGCGGGTCTCGTTTTTTCGGCGGTTGGGGCCGTTCCTGGTGGGTTCAACGCGCCTAGTTTTAATGGGGGACTGGAATGCCATCCTGGACCCCAAGTTAGACAGGGGGCGGGGAGCTAGCGGGAGAAGGGGCGATCGTAGCCTGGTTGATCTGATCGTCGATTATGGTCTCGTCGATAGATACCGGGTCGATCATCCCGGGGGGAAAATGTGGACGTGGGCTCTTGATTGGCCTTTTGACAAGGTAGTCAGCTACCTTGACAGAATGTTAGTTAGAAGAGCCGACATAGATCTACTAGATTGCCCTACGTTCCACTGGGTAGGCTATTCGGACCACAAACTCGTTTGTGCCCGGGTGGCGTTAGACGGTAGGCCTAGAATGGCTGGCTACTGGAAGTTCAATCTGTCCTTACTGGACAGGGAGGACTTTCGGGAACAGCTAATTAGACTAGTGCAGCGGGAGCTAGTGGGGGCGGTTATCGGGAATAAGTGGTGGGAACGCCTTAAGTGTAGGATTAGGTCCTTCACCACTGATTTCGGCAAACGGCTCGCTCTAGATAGAGCTGATAAGGTGAAGACACTCAAGTCTAGTTATTCCGGGGCGGTGGCTGGGGGGGATCCCCTAGAGATAGCCTTAGCTAAGGAGGCCCTGGATCGTTCGAATAGCGAGCGGTACATGGGCCAGGTAATTAGACATAAGTTAAGCAAGATGTCTTCCGAAGCGGTGAACTTGGGCGCAGATCTGCGCAGGGAAGAGGTCCGTCGAGGTGGCGATCGTTACATTCGTGAAGTCGAATCCCCGGAGGGGCGTACTCTTCGGGCCACTGACGACATGTGCGAGGCGTTTCGGCGCCATTTCGAGAGCCGGTTTACCAAGGAGCCTGGTCTCCGTGAGGAGGAGTTTCGTAGCTATTTGGCTGACTTTCCTCGGCTTTCGCCGACTGAAGCGGCTAGCTGCGAAGGAGAGATCACGGAGGGCGAAGTCTACGCGGTTTTGAAGAAGGTTGGCAGAGGCAAGTCGCCCGGTCTGGATGGTTTGCCCTATGAATTGTACTTGAGGCTGTCGCACATCTTTGTTCCGATTTTGACTGCAGTGTTCAACAACTGGTTTCGGTCGGGGTCCATCCCCAATCGGATCACCAGGGGCGTGATCACTCTGTTGAAAAAGGGCAAAGGTGGTGGGGGGAAACTAGATGACTACAGGCCCATAACTCTGCTAAACACAGAGTTAAAGATTATGGCCAAGATCCTGCAGGAGCGTTTGCAGTCAGTTGCCGAGTCTCTGTTGGGACCTGAGCAGACTTGTTCTGTGAGGGGCCGAACAATTCAGAGCAACCTGCATCTGATCCGCACGATCATAGAGGGTGTAAAAGACGACGAGCAAGCCGCGCTGATCAATTTGGATCAGTCCAAGGCATTTGATAGGGTCGACCATCGCTACCTTGCTACTGTCCTGCAGGCCGCTGGATTCGCACCCAACTTCTGCCGCTGGATTAGCCTCCTGTATCGCTCCCCCAGTGCTGTGGTACAGGTGAACGGAAGGTTGTCCGACGCGTTCGTGCTGTCTAGGTCGGTTCGTCAGGGTTGTCCGCTGTCGCCTCTCCTTTATGCTTTGGCGTTGGAGCCTCTCCTTCGCCGGCTGAAGGACGGGACCGGCAGTCCGGCCCTACGCGGAATCGCCGTTCCTGGAGGGGCTCGAGCCAGGGTTTCCGCGTACGCCGATGACGTATCTGCTTTCGTGTCGTCCCGGGACGATATCGAGGCGGTACAGAAGGCGCTTGACCGGTACGAGAAGGTGACAGGGGCCAAGATAAACCGCGACAAGTCTTCCGGCTTGCGGTTAGGTGCCTGGAAGGGGGTCGCTCTTCCGGGCCGCTTCGGTTGGACGGATGGACCTGTCCGCATTCTTGGAGTGTGGTTTGGACCGGACCTCCAGCTGGAGAAGAATTGGTCTGAAGTACTTGCAAAGGTCGATTCTGCCGGCAAGACTTGGAATCGACGGCGGTTGTCCGTGAAGGGCAGGGCGGAGGTGTGTGCTATATACATTTTCCCCCTGATTCTTTATCGATTGTCTGTACTTCCTCTCTGTGAGACCCATTGGAAGGCGCTCGAGCGATCGCTATCCTCCATTTTATGGAGGGGACGCGTGAACAGGGTCGACAGACGAGTCTGCACTAAACGTCCGTGTCATGGGGGGCTGGGAATGCCGCACCTCTTGAGTCACGTCCGTGCCTCTAGGTTGGCTTTCCTACGCCGCGCATTGACTGGGAGAGATCCGATCCTGGAGGGGATTGTTAGGGACGCCTTCCCTAGCCTTACCATCAGACCCCCCATCTCGTGGGTTGAGCGCCGTCGTAAACCCCGGGACGAGTCGGATTTCATCCGCGAGTGTCGGTCGGCCTTGAGGGCCATTCCCCGGTCCAGTGACCTTTCACGGCCTAGGAAGGTCTTCTATCGTGGATTAGTGGAGGGGCCCGCGAAGGATTCCCTACGTGATACGCTCGGCTTGTCGGAGGAGGAGTATCGCTCCTACTGGTCTTGGGCGCCAGCGGCGGATTACCTCAGTAACCCTGAGTTTTCGCTTACCTGGCGATTGGCTCGGAATCGGCTGCCTCTCAACGACAAGGCTTTCATATGGGGTTTGGCGGATTTGCCAGACTGTGAACGGTGTGGTCTTGGCTTAGAAGAAACGGCTCCGCACGCCTTCTACCATTGCCCCCGGGTCCGCCCCTTATGGGACCATGTCGGCGAGCTGACGGCTCGTCTCGCTCCCGAACAGCTTGTGTCCATTGATCGCGCATACGCGTGTGACAATGTGTCGCCCCCGTATTCCGGGGTGAAACGAATGGTGTTTCTGACGCTGCTGGCCACGGCTCGAATGGTGATTTGGACGACGCGAAAGGAGGAAGTCTTGCGGGGCAACCATCTTTCTCATCAGCATCTGATCCTATTCTTTGAGCATCAGCTCAAGATGAAGATTAGATCTGATAGAAAACGATTGCATTCGACAGTCTTTAGCGAAAGGTGGGTAAAAGAGGCGAGCTTGGTTCGTGTGACCGGGGCTAGCCTTGATTTTCTCTTCTAGGTCAACCTATTGCACATCGGGGTGGCTTCCTGTGGAACCCTCCCCTTGGTTAGGATTAGACAAGCTTCAGTGTACCTAGTTAATGTAAGTGTTGTTCCTGGCCTGTAACCCGGCTACTCTTTGGTTATGATCCAAGTCGAGATTCCCAACCTCCCCAGTTTGTTTTTAACCCTCCTTTTCATCTCGACTGGGTCAGCTGTATATTTCCCCATTCCCGCATAATATTTTATCCCTTTTCCCCACTCCCTTAGCGAGAGAGCTTCTTGATTCTGTCCCCTGGGCAGAATACAGCGGCCTCTATATTTTGAGGGTTGGACGGTCCCCTACTAACATCTGTTATGTTTAGTTTATATTTTGTGTTTATATTTATTTGATTATTGGGTTCATCTCCCCTCCCCTCTCATTCTATCATTTTTAGAATTTTAATGTATAGCATGTATTTCATCATCAAATTTTTATGGTGTGGGGCGCGTTTTTTGTAGGACCCCCTGGTAAGAATGTGGTATTATGGTGCATGAGAGAACGATTGGTGATGGATGAGTTCTTGTGGTGAATGGGTAAATTGTAATGTATGAATGGGTCGTGAATCTGATTAGCTAGGTATAGGATAGTTAGTTTGGACCAGCCTTTACCCCTCCCCTTCATCGGCCACGTGCCACAATTGTAAATTTTTACAATAAATACCCTGAATTCTTTCCTTTGGAGAGGTTTGAGCGTGTTGGACAGTTCTTTTTGAATCTGAACGGTTGGGTTTTTGAATTTATTTGCTAGACCTTCGTTGAACTTTTCAGTTTTTGACTTTATTTGAGCATTTTTTGATTCGTTTTTGTTTGTTTCCATTCTTGTATTTTTTGCCCTCCTCACGGGTTTTGTTTTGCATTAATTGTACTTAATTTTTGTTTTATATTTATTTGAATTGTCTTTGGTTTTTCTCTCTCTTTACCTATATTATTTTCCCGTATTATTATTTTTTCTGTTGATAACTTTTTGGAAAAAAAACAAAACAATTTCACGTTAAAGAGATGATCGGTCGCGGTCAAAATGGCCGACGACACAGACATATGCTCGTCTCCAATGGAGGAAGCACCGCCGGTGCAAACTCAAAATGTGTCACCTGCAAAAACATGGTCCGTAAGTGGACCAAGGAAAAAAGACTCTTCATACTATGAAGAACAAAGACTGAAATATGAGGAGTTCGTGAAGGGAAATGACTTTATCACAATACCAGAAGCCCTGAATGCCATCAAGGTTAAAGTCATTTCCCTGCTGACAACGGACGTCAAAACTCATAGACTCATTGGAGTCAACAGAGACAAGGTAGAGGAGGCTTTGAAGGCCCTCAAGATTGCCCCCAAGATGTTGGCCCGCAAAAGCAATGCCATGTGGGACATACTACTGGGGTCCGAACAAGAGGCAAAACAGCTGGCCGGAAATGTCTTGTCCACGGCAAACTTGCGACTCCAAACGGAGTACATGGGGACAAGAAAGACCAGAATAACAGTACACGGCGTTCCGGTCGACATTCCCCAGGACAGGATGGGGGCGTTTTTTGCCAAGTTTGGGCAAGTGGAAGAAGTAAGCGCTGTCAGAAGCAAGTCGGGGATAGCGACAGGAGATTTGGTGCTCCAAGTGATCCTCGACCGAGACAACTTCAGAGACATCCCTAACGTCTTAACTTGTCGAGATAGGAGAATGCTGGTGGTGGTGGAGGGTAGGAGGCCGTGTTGTTGGTCGTGTGGTGCGGTTGGACACATGGCAAAGGAGTGTCCCAAGAAAAAGAACCAGCAGCCAACAAAAGAGACGCCAGCAGGAGTAGTAGCAGCAGCAGCAGCAGCAGCAGTGGCACCAACCAATGACAAGGCCACCCCGGGAGCCTGGACTGAGGTGAAGAAAGGGGGAAAAGTGACAAATCCGCCTTCTTCCCCAGTGTCACAACAACAACAACAACAACAACAACAGAAGCCCCAGCAGCAGCAGCAACTGGGAAAGCCCCCCCAACAGAAGCAGAAGCCCCAACAGCGGCAGTCTCCTCAGCAACAGCAGCAGCCGAAGCAGCAGCAAAAGCAGGAAAAAGAACAGAAACTGCAGCAGGAAGACCTCCACAAACAGGAGACTTCAATGGTGGTGGATAAAATGCCTCCGCCACGAACGGCGTCCCTTAAAAGAAGCAGAGAAGAAGAGGAATCGGAAGAAACAGAATCCAGACCTTCGGGTCGTAGCAGGGTGGAGCAGAGCACAGACAGAGTCAGGCGGCACTCTTTCCCCGCTTCACCAACAAGGTCTTCTGGCTCCTCCAAAGTCAGAAGCGTCCCTTCTTCCCCTTCCCGGCTTCCATCCCCTTCTTTCCCCATTACACCCCTAAGCTCTCCCGATACTTCCCCGCTCGTGTCTCCTTCCTCCCCTCCCCATCGTGCAAGGGAGAAGAAGAAAAAGAAAAAGTATTTCACGGGTCCCGATGGGATATGCAAGATAGACAAAGACGAGGCCCAAAAGGGCCTGTCTAAACATAAAAAAGAAATGTTGGGGCGACTTTTTAAGCTCGAGGAGGTAGATGGCAAGTCGGTGGAGGACCCACGCAACTTCCCGAACGCCCCGGGGGTCATCACAGTGGTAAGAGACACTGGGGCACACTTGAAAGTGTGGAGCCATATAAATGAGGCACAAGCTGCCTTCCCTAAAATAAGGGTGTACGAAGAGAACGCGGAAGACTTAAGAAAAATAAGGAATTTTTGCTCTGGGAGGGTCCCTGTTCGGCTCCATCCCTCTTTGTATAGAGCTCTTAAATTAACCTACCCTACGGACGTCGGCGGTATTGTCCTGGGTGGTCGTATGACGACCGAGTTGGGTACAGGAAGTCTGGGACAATCCGTCGGGGTCCTTTCACCCGCAGATTTCCGTCCCGTATGTGAGTAGGTTTTTGCGCTGACTCTTTTTTCTATTTGCAGGCTTAGAAGATGTCTATTAAGATAGCAAATTTGAATGTGAGGGGCTTAAGGGATCGGGGTAAGGCTGCCCGCCTGCTCCGGGACCTTCTGTCTCTGGATGTGGATGTTGCCGCGATCGAGGAGACCCACTTTGTTTGCAGTTCCGATGCGTGTGTGCTGGACGATGACTTTGTCGTCTATTCAGCATATGGGGACCGTTCTGCCAGAGGAGTTTCTTTGCTTGTTAGGCGTACTCTCGATGCGAAGGTGGACCTTGTGCATACCGATGCCGAGGGCCGATTGATCGTGGCCGATATTGCCGTGAAAAGTGGTTCGTTCCGAGTCGTTGCGGTTTATGCGCCCAACGACCGGGGGGAGCGGGTCTCGTTTTTTTCGGCGGTTGGGGCCGTTCCTGGTGGGTTCAACGCGCCTAGTTTTAATGGGGGACTGGAATGCCATCCTGGACCCCAAGTTAGACAGGGGGCGGGGAGCTAGCGGGAGAAGGGGCGATCGTAGCCTGGTTGATCTGATCGTCGATTATGGTCTCGTCGATAGATACCGGGTCGATCATCCCGGGGGGAAAATGTGGACGTGGGCTCTTGATTGGCCTTTTGAC
Organism: Acanthosepion lycidas; assembly: GCA_963932145.1. Taxonomy (NCBI): domain Eukaryota; kingdom Metazoa; phylum Mollusca; class Cephalopoda; order Sepiida; family Sepiidae; genus Acanthosepion; species Acanthosepion lycidas. The sequence continues at coordinate 74,412,609 of OZ010573.1, forward strand.
AAGGTAGTCAGCTACCTTGACAGAATGTTAGTTAGAAGAGCCGACATAGATCTACTAGATTGCCCTACGTTCCACTGGGTAGGCTATTCGGACCACAAACTCGTTTGTGCCCGGGTGGCGTTAGACGGTAGGCCTAGAATGGCTGGCTACTGGAAGTTCAATCTGTCCTTACTGGACAGGGAGGACTTTCGGGAACAGCTAATTAGACTAGTGCAGCGGGAGCTAGTGGGGGCGGTTATCGGGAATAAGTGGTGGGAACGCCTTAAGTGTAGGATTAGGTCCTTCACCACTGATTTCGGCAAACGGCTCGCTCTAGATAGAGCTGATAAGGTGAAGACACTCAAGTCTAGTTATTCCGGGGCGGTGGCTGGGGGGGATCCCCTAGAGATAGCCTTAGCTAAGGAGGCCCTGGATCGTTCGAATAGCGAGCGGTACATGGGCCAGGTAATTAGACATAAGTTAAGCAAGATGTCTTCCGAAGCGGTGAACTTGGGCGCAGATCTGCGCAGGGAAGAGGTCCGTCGAGGTGGCGATCGTTACATTCGTGAAGTCGAATCCCCGGAGGGGCGTACTCTTCGGGCCACTGACGACATGTGCGAGGCGTTTCGGCGCCATTTCGAGAGCCGGTTTACCAAGGAGCCTGGTCTCCGTGAGGAGGAGTTTCGTAGCTATTTGGCTGACTTTCCTCGGCTTTCGCCGACTGAAGCGGCTAGCTGCGAGGGAGAGATCACGGAGGGCGAAGTCTACGCGGTTTTGAAGAAGGTCGGCAGAGGCAAGTCGCCCGGTCTGGATGGTTTGCCCTATGAATTGTACTTGAGGCTGTCGCACATCTTTGTTCCGATTTTGACTGCAGTGTTCAACAACTGGTTTCGGTCGGGGTCCATCCCCAATCGGATCACCAGGGGCGTGATCACTCTGTTGAAAAAGGGCAAAGGTGGTGGGGGGAAACTAGATGACTACAGGCCCATAACTCTGCTAAACACAGAGTTAAAGATTATGGCCAAGATCCTGCAGGAGCGTTTGCAGTCAGTTGCCGAGTCTCTGTTGGGACCTGAGCAGACTTGTTCTGTGAGGGGCCGAACAATTCAGAGCAACCTGCATCTGATCCGCACGATCATAGAGGGTGTAAAAGACGACGAGCAAGCCGCGCTGATCAATTTGGATCAGTCCAAGGCATTTGATAGGGTCGACCATCGCTACCTTGCTACTGTCCTGCAGGCCGCTGGATTCGCACCCAACTTCTGCCGCTGGATTAGCCTCCTGTATCGCTCCCCCAGTGCTGTGGTACAGGTGAACGGAAGGTTGTCGGACGCGTTCGTGCTGTCTAGGTCGGTTCGTCAGGGTTGTCCGCTGTCGCCTCTCCTTTATGCTTTGGCGTTGGAGCCTCTCCTTCGCCGGCTGAAGGACGAGACCGGCAGTCCGGCCCTACGCGGAATCGCCGTTCCTGGAGGGGCTCGAGCCAGGGTTTCCGCGTACGCCGATGACGTATCTGCTTTCGTGTCGTCCCGGGACGATATCGAGGCGGTACAGAAGGCGCTTGACCGGTACGAGAAGGTGACAGGGGCCAAGATAAACCGCGACAAGTCTTCCGGCTTGCGGTTAGGTGCCTGGAAGGGGGTCGCTCTTCCGGGCCGCTTCGGTTGGACGGATGGACCTGTCCGCATTCTTGGAGTGTGGTTTGGACCGGACCTCCAGCTGGAGAAGAATTGGTCTGAAGTACTTGCAAAGGTCGATTCTGCCGGCAAGACTTGGAATCGACGGCGGTTGTCCGTGAAGGGCAGGGCGGAGGTGTGTGCTATATACATTTTCCCCCTGATTCTTTATCGATTGTCTGTACTTCCTCTCTGTGAGACCCATTGGAAGGCGCTCGAGCGATCGCTATCCTCCATTTTATGGAGGGGACGCGTGAACAGGGTCGACAGACGAGTCTGCACTAAACGTCCGTGTCATGGGGGGCTGGGAATGCCGCACCTCTTGAGTCACGTCCGTGCCTCTAGGTTGGCTTTCCTACGCCGCGCATTGACTGGGAGAGATCCGATCCTGGAGGGGATTGTTAGGGACGCCTTCCCTAGCCTTACCATCAGACCCCCCATCTCGTGGGTTGAGCGCCGTCGTAAACCCCGGGACGAGTCGGATTTCATCCGCGAGTGTCGGTCGGCCTTGAGGGCCATTCCCCGGTCCAGTGACCTTTCACGGCCTAGGAAGGTCTTCTATCGTGGATTAGTGGAGGGGCCCGCGAAGGATTCCCTACGTGATACGCTCGGCTTGTCGGAGGAGGAGTATCGCTCCTACTGGTCTTGGGCGCCAGCGGCGGATTACCTCAGTAACCCTGAGTTTTCGCTTACCTGGCGATTGGCTCGGAATCGGCTGCCTCTCAACGACAAGGCTTTCATATGGGGTTTGGCGGATTTGCCAGACTGTGAACGGTGTGGTCTTGGCTTAGAAGAAACGGCTCCGCACGCCTTCTACCATTGCCCCCGGGTCCGCCCCTTATGGGACCATGTCGGCGAGCTGACGGCTCGTCTCGCTCCCGAACAGCTTGTGTCCATTGATCGCGCATACGCGTGTGACAATGTGTCGCCCCCGTATTCCGGGGTGAAACGAATGGTGTTTCTGACGCTGCTGGCCACGGCTCGAATGGTGATTTGGACGACGCGAAAGGAGGAAGCCTTGCGGGGCAACCATCTTTCTCATCAGCATCTAATCCTATTCTTTGAGCATCAGCTCAAGATGAAGATTAGATCTGATAGAAAACGATTGCATTCGACAGTCTTTAGCGAAAGGTGGGTAAAAGAGGCGAGCTTGGTTCGTGTGACCGGGGCTAGCCTTGATTTTCTCTTCTAGGTCAACCTATTGCACATCGGGGTGGCTTCCTGTGGAACCCTCCCCTTGGTTAGGATTAGACAAGCTTCAGTGTACCTAGTTAATGTGAGTAAGTGTTGTTCCTGGCCTGTAACCCGGCTACTCTTTGGTTATGATCCAAGTCGAGATTCCCAACCTCCCCAGTTTGTTTTTAACCCTCCTTTTCATCTCGACTGGGTCAGCTGTATATTTCCCCATTCCCGCATAATATTTTATCCCTTTTCCCCACTCCCTTAGCGAGAGAGCTTCTTGATTCTGTCCCCTGGGCAGAATACAGCGGCCTCTCTATTTTGAGGGTTGGACGGTCCCCTACTAACATCTGTTATGTTTAGTTTATATTTTGTGTTTATATTTATTTGATTATTGGGTTCATCTCCCCTCCCCTCTCATTCTATCATTATTAGAATTTTAATGTATAGCATGTATTTCATCATCAAATTTTTATGGTGTGGGGCGCGTTTTTTGTAGGACCCCCTGGTAAGAATGTGGTATTATGGTGCATGAGAGAACGATTGGTGATGGATGAGTTCTTGTGGTGAATGGGTAAATTGTAATGTATGAATGGGTCGTGAATCTGATTAGCTAGGTATAGGATAGTTAGTTTGGACCAGCCTTTACCCCTCCCCTTCATCGGCCACGTGCCACAATTGTAAATTTTTACAATAAATACCCTGAATTCTTTCCTTTGGAGAGGTTTGAGCGTGTTGGACAGTTCTTTTTGAATCTGAACGGTTGGGTTTTTGAATTTATTTGCTAGACCTTCGTTGAACTTTTCAGTTTTTGACTTTATTTGAGCATTTTTTGATTCGTTTTTGTTTGTTTCCATTCTTGTATTTTTTGCCCTCCTCACGGGTTTTGTTTTGCATTAATTGTACTTAATTTTTGTTTTATATTTATTTGAATTGTCTTTGGTTTTTCTCTCTCTTTACCTATATTATTTTCCCGTATTATTATTTTTTCTGTTGATAACTTTTTGGAAAAAAAAAAAAACAATTTCACGTTAAAGAGATGATCGGTCGCGGTCAAAATGGCCGACGACACAGACATATGCTCGTCTCCAATGGAGGAAGCACCGCCGGTGCAAACTCAAAATGTGTCACCTGCAAAAACATGGTCCGTAAGTGGACCAAGGAAAAAAGACTCTTCATACTATGAAGAACAAAGACTGAAATATGAGGAGTTCGTGAAGGGAAATGACTTTATCACAATACCAGAAGCCCTGAATGCCATCAAGGTTAAAGTCATTTCCCTGCTGACAACGGACGTCAAAACTCATAGACTCATTGGAGTCAACAGAGACAAGGTAGAGGAGGCTTTGAAGGCCCTCAAGATTGCCCCCAAGATGTTGGCCCGCAAAAGCAATGCCATGTGGGACATACTACTGGGGTCCGAACAAGAGGCAAAACAGCTGGCCGGAAATGTCTTGTCCACGGCAAACTTGCGACTCCAAACGGAGTACATGGGGACAAGAAAGACCAGAATAACAGTACACGGCGTTCCCGTCGACATTCCCCAGGACAGGATGGGGGCGTTTTTTGCCAAGTTTGGGCAAGTGGAAGAAGTAAGCGCTGTCAGAAGCAAGTCGGGGATAGCGACAGGAGATTTGGTGCTCCAAGTGATCCTCGACCGAGACAACTTCAGAGACATCCCTAACGTCTTAACTTGTCGAGATAGGAGAATGCTGGTGGTGGTGGAGGGTAGGAGGCCGTGTTGTTGGTCGTGTGGTGCGGTTGGACACATGGCAAAGGAGTGTCCCAAGAAAAAGAACCAGCAGCCAACAAAAGAGACGCCAGCAGGAGTAGTAGCAGCAGCAGCAGCAGCAGCAGTGGCACCAACCAATGACAAGGCCACCCCGGGAGCCTGGACTGAGGTGAAGAAAGGGGGAAAAGTGACAAATCCGCCTTCTTCCCCAGTGTCACAACAACAACAACAACAACAACAACAGAAGCCCCAGCAGCAGCAGCAACTGGGAAAGCCCCCCCAACAGAAGCAGAAGCCCCAACAGCGGCAGTCTCCTCAGCAACAGCAGCAGCCGAAGCAGCAGCAAAAGCAGGAAAAAGAACAGAAACTGCAGCAGGAAGACCTCCACAAACAGGAGACTTCAATGGTGGTGGATAAAATGCCTCCGCCACGAACGGCGTCCCTTAAAAGAAGCAGAGAAGAAGAGGAATCGGAAGAAACAGAATCCAGACCTTCGGGTCGTAGCAGGGTGGAGCAGAGCACAGACAGAGTCAGGCGGCACTCTTTCCCCGCTTCACCAACAAGGTCTTCTGGCTCCTCCAAAGTCAGAAGCGTCCCTTCTTCCCCTTCCCGGCTTCCATCCCCTTCTTTCCCCATTACACCCCTAAGCTCTCCCGATACTTCCCCGCTCGTGTCTCCTTCCTCCCCTCCCCATCGTGCAAGGGAGAAGAAGAAAAAGAAAAAGTATTTCACGGGTCCCGATGGGATATGCAAGATAGACAAAGACGAGGCCCAAAAGGGCCTGTCTAAACATAAAAAAGAAATGTTGGGGCGACTTTTTAAGCTCGAGGAGGTAGATGGCAAGTCGGTGGAGGACCCACGCAACTTCCCGAACGCCCCGGGGGTCATCACAGTGGTAAGAGACACTGGGGCACACTTGAAAGTGTGGAGCCATATAAATGAGGCACAAGCTGCCTTCCCTAAAATAAGGGTGTACGAAGAGAACGCGGAAGACTTAAGAAAAATAAGGAATTTTTGCTCTGGGAGGGTCCCTGTTCGGCTCCATCCCTCTTTGTATAGAGCTCTTAAATTAACCTACCCTACGGACGTCGGCGGTATTGTCCTGGGTGGTCGTATGACGACCGAGTTGGGTACAGGAAGTCTGGGACAATCCGTCGGGGTCCTTTCACCCGCAGATTTCCGTCCCGTATGTGAGTAGGTTTTTGCGCTGACTCTTTTTTCTATTTGCAGGCTTAGAAGATGTCTATTAAGATAGCAACTTTGAATGTGAGGGGCTTAAGGGATCGGGGTAAGGCTGCCCGCCTGCTCCGGGACCTTCTGTCTCTGGATGTGGATGTTGCCGCGATCGAGGAGACCCACTTTGTTTGCAGTTCCGATGCGTGTGTGCTGGACGATGACTTTGTCGTCTATTCAGCATATGGGGACCGTTCTGCCAGAGGAGTTTCTTTGCTTGTTAGGCGTACTCTTGATGCGAAGGTGGACCTTGTGCATACCGATGCCGAGGGCCGGTTGATCGTGGCCGATATTGCCGTGAAAAGTGGTTCGTTCCGAGTCGTTGCGGTTTATGCGCCCAACGACCGGGGGGAGCGGGTCTCGTTTTTTCGGCGGTTGGGGCCGTTCCTGGTGGGTTCAACGCGCCTAGTTTTAATGGGGGACTGGAATGCCATCCTGGACCCCAAGTTAGACAGGGGGCGGGGAGCTAGCGGGAGAAGGGGCGATCGTAGCCTGGTTGATCTGATCGTCGATTATGGTCTCGTCGATAGATACCGGGTCGATCATCCCGGGGGGAAAATGTGGACGTGGGCTCTTGATTGGCCTTTTGACAAGGTAGTCAGCTACCTTGACAGAATGTTAGTTAGAAGAGCCGACATAGATCTACTAGATTGCCCTACGTTCCACTGGGTAGGCTATTCGGACCACAAACTCGTTTGTGCCCGGGTGGCGTTAGACGGTAGGCCTAGAATGGCTGGCTACTGGAAGTTCAATCTGTCCTTACTGGACAGGGAGGACTTTCGGGAACAGCTAATTAGACTAGTGCAGCGGGAGCTAGTGGGGGCGGTTATCGGGAATAAGTGGTGGGAACGCCTTAAGTGTAGGATTAGGTCCTTCACCACTGATTTCGGCAAACGGCTCGCTCTAGATAGAGCTGATAAGGTGAAGACACTCAAGTCTAGTTATTCCGGGGCGGTGGCTGGGGGGGATCCCCTAGAGATAGCCTTAGCTAAGGAGGCCCTGGATCGTTCGAATAGCGAGCGGTACATGGGCCAGGTAATTAGACATAAGTTAAGCAAGATGTCTTCCGAAGCGGTGAACTTGGGCGCAGATCTGCGCAGGGAAGAGGTCCGTCGAGGTGGCGATCGTTACATTCGTGAAGTCGAATCCCCGGAGGGGCGTACTCTTCGGGCCACTGACGACATGTGCGAGGCGTTTCGGCGCCATTTCGAGAGCCGGTTTACCAAGGAGCCTGGTCTCCGTGAGGAGGAGTTTCGTAGCTATTTGGCTGACTTTCCTCGGCTTTCGCCGACTGAAGCGGCTAGCTGCGAGGGAGAGATCACGGAGGGCGAAGTCTACGCGGTTTTGAAGAAGGTTGGCAGAGGCAAGTCGCCCGGTCTGGATGGTTTGCCCTATGAATTGTACTTGAGGCTGTCGCACATCTTTGTTCCGATTTTGACTGCAGTGTTCAACAACTGGTTTCGGTCGGGGTCCATCCCCAATCGGATCACCAGGGGCGTGATCACTCTGTTGAAAAAGGGCAAAGGTGGTGGGGGGAAACTAGATGACTACAGGCCCATAACTCTGCTAAACACAGAGTTAAAGATTATGGCCAAGATCCTGCAGGAGCGTTTGCAGTCAGTTGCCGAGTCTCTGTTGGGACCTGAGCAGACTTGTTCTGTGAGGGGCCGAACAATTCAGAGCAACCTGCATCTGATCCGCACGATCATAGAGGGTGTAAAAGACGACGAGCAAGCCGCGCTGATCAATTTGGATCAGTCCAAGGCATTTGATAGGGTCGACCATCGCTACCTTGCTACTGTCCTGCAGGCCGCTGGATTCGCACCCAACTTCTGCCGCTGGATTAGCCTCCTGTATCGCTCCCCCAGTGCTGTGGTACAGGTGAACGGAAGGTTGTCCGACGCGTTCGTGCTGTCTAGGTCGGTTCGTCAGGGTTGTCCGCTGTCGCCTCTCCTTTATGCTTTGGCGTTGGAGCCTCTCCTTCGCCGGCTGAAGGACGGGACCGGCAGTCCGGCCCTACGCGGAATCGCCGTTCCTGGAGGGGCTCGAGCCAGGGTTTCCGCGTACGCCGATGACGTATCTGCTTTCGTGTCGTCCCGGGACGATATCGAGGCGGTACAGAAGGCGCTTGACCGGTACGAGAAGGTGACAGGGGCCAAGATAAACCGCGACAAGTCTTCCGGCTTGCGGTTAGGTGCCTGGAAGGGGGTCGCTCTTCCGGGCCGCTTCGGTTGGACGGATGGACCTGTCCGCATTCTTGGAGTGTGGTTTGGACCGGACCTCCAGCTGGAGAAGAATTGGTCTGAAGTACTTGCAAAGGTCGATTCTGCCGGCAAGACTTGGAATCGACGGCGGTTGTCCGTGAAGGGCAGGGCGGAGGTGTGTGCTATATACATTTTCCCCCTGATTCTTTATCGATTGTCTGTACTTCCTCTCTGTGAGACCCATTGGAAGGCGCTCGAGCGATCGCTATCCTCCATTTTATGGAGGGGACGCGTGAACAGGGTCGACAGACGAGTCTGCACTAAACGTCCGTGTCATGGGGGGCTGGGAATGCCGCACCTCTTGAGTCACGTCCGTGCCTCTAGGTTGGCTTTCCTACGCCGCGCATTGACTGGGAGAGATCCGATCCTGGAGGGGATTGTTAGGGACGCCTTCCCTAGCCTTACCATCAGACCCCCCATCTCGTGGGTTGAGCGCCGTCGTAAACCCCGGGACGAGTCGGATTTCATCCGCGAGTGTCGGTCGGCCTTGAGGGCCATTCCCCGGTCCAGTGACCTTTCACGGCCTAGGAAGGTCTTCTATCGTGGATTAGTGGAGGGGCCCGCGAAGGATTCCCTACGTGATACGCTCGGCTTGTCGGAGGAGGAGTATCGCTCCTACTGGTCTTGGGCGCCAGCGGCGGATTACCTCAGTAACCCTGAGTTTTCGCTTACCTGGCGATTGGCTCGGAATCGGCTGCCTCTCAACGACAAGGCTTTCATATGGGGTTTGGCGGATTTGCCAGACTGTGAACGGTGTGGTCTTGGCTTAGAAGAAACGGCTCCGCACGCCTTCTTCCATTGCCCCCGGGTCCGCCCCTCATGGGACCATGTCGGCGAGCTGACGGCTCGTCTCGCTCCCGAACAGCTTGTGTCCATTGATCGCGCATACGCGTGTGACAATGTGTCGCCCCCGTATTCCGGGGTGAAACGAATGGTGTTTCTGACGCTGCTGGCCACGGCTCGAATGGTGATTTGGACGACGCGAAAGGAGGAAGTCTTGCGGGGCAACCATCTTTCTCATCAGCATCTGATCCTATTCTTTGAGCATCAGCTCAAGATGAAGATTAGATCTGATAGAAAACGATTGCATTCGACAGTCTTTAGCGAAAGGTGGGTAAAAGAGGCGAGCTTGGTTCGTGTGACCGGGGCTAGCCTTGATTTTCTCTTCTAGGTCAACCTATTGCACATCGGGGTGGCTTCCTGTGGAACCCTCCCCTTGGTTAGGATTAGACAAGCTTCAGTGTACCTAGTTAATGTAAGTGTTGTTCCTGGCCTGTAACCCGGCTACTCTTTGGTTATGATCCAAGTCGAGATTCCCAACCTCCCCAGTTTGTTTTTAACCCTCCTTTTCATCTCGACTGGGTCAGCTGTATATTTCCCCATTCCCGCATAATATTTTATCCCTTTTCCCCACTCCCTTAGCGAGAGAGCTTCTTGATTCTGTCCCCTGGGCAGAATACAGCGGCCTCTATATTTTGAGGGTTGGACGGTCCCCTACTAACATCTGTTATGTTTAGTTTATATTTTGTGTTTATATTTATTTGATTATTGGGTTCATCTCCCCTCCCCTCTCATTCTATCATTTTTAGAATTTTAATGTATAGCATGTATTTCATCATCAAATTTTTATGGTGTGGGGCGCGTTTTTTGTAGGACCCCCTGGTAAGAATGTGGTATTATGGTGCATGAGAGAACGATTGGTGATGGATGAGTTCTTGTGGTGAATGGGTAAATTGTAATGTATGAATGGGTCGTGAATCTGATTAGCTAGGTATAGGATAGTTAGTTTGGACCAGCCTTTACCCCTCCCCTTCATCGGCCACGTGCCACAATTGTAAATTTTTACAATAAATACCCTGAATTCTTTCCTTTGGAGAGGTTTGAGCGTGTTGGACAGTTCTTTTTGAATCTGAACGGTTGGGTTTTTGAATTTATTTGCTAGACCTTCGTTGAACTTTTCAGTTTTTGACTTTATTTGAGCATTTTTTGATTCGTTTTTGTTTGTTTCCATTCTTGTATTTTTTGCCCTCCTCACGGGTTTTGTTTTGCATTAATTGTACTTAATTTTTGTTTTATATTTATTTGAATTGTCTTTGGTTTTTCTCTCTCTTTACCTATATTATTTTCCCGTATTATTATTTTTTCTGTTGATAACTTTTTGGAAAAAAAACAAAACAATTTCACGTTAAAGAGATGATCGGTCGCGGTCAAAATGGCCGACGACACAGACATATGCTCGTCTCCAATGGAGGAAGCACCGCCGGTGCAAACTCAAAATGTGTCACCTGCAAAAACATGGTCCGTAAGTGGACCAAGGAAAAAAGACTCTTCATACTATGAAGAACAAAGACTGAAATATGAGGAGTTCGTGAAGGGAAATGACTTTATCACAATACCAGAAGCCCTGAATGCCATCAAGGTTAAAGTCATTTCCCTGCTGACAACGGACGTCAAAACTCATAGACTCATTGGAGTCAACAGAGACAAGGTAGAGGAGGCTTTGAAGGCCCTCAAGATTGCCCCCAAGATGTTGGCCCGCAAAAGCAATGCCATGTGGGACATACTACTGGGGTCCGAACAAGAGGCAAAACAGCTGGCCGGAAATGTCTTGTCCACGGCAAACTTGCGACTCCAAACGGAGTACATGGGGACAAGAAAGACCAGAATAACAGTACACGGCGTTCCGGTCGACATTCCCCAGGACAGGATGGGGGCGTTTTTTGCCAAGTTTGGGCAAGTGGAAGAAGTAAGCGCTGTCAGAAGCAAGTCGGGGATAGCGACAGGAGATTTGGTGCTCCAAGTGATCCTCGACCGAGACAACTTCAGAGACATCCCTAACGTCTTAACTTGTCGAGATAGGAGAATGCTGGTGGTGGTGGAGGGTAGGAGGCCGTGTTGTTGGTCGTGTGGTGCGGTTGGACACATGGCAAAGGAGTGTCCCAAGAAAAAGAACCAGCAGCCAACAAAAGAGACGCCAGCAGGAGTAGTAGCAGCAGCAGCAGCAGCAGTGGCACCAACCAATGACAAGGCCACCCCGGGAGCCTGGACTGAGGTGAAGAAAGGGGGAAAAGTGACAAATCCGCCTTCTTCCCCAGTGTCACAACAACAACAACAACAACAACAACAGAAGCCCCAGCAGCAGCAGCAACTGGGAAAGCCCCCCCAACAGAAGCAGAAGCCCCAACAGCGGCAGTCTCCTCAGCAACAGCAGCAGCCGAAGCAGCAGCAAAAGCAGGAAAAAGAACAGAAACTGCAGCAGGAAGACCTCCACAAACAGGAGACTTCAATGGTGGTGGATAAAATGCCTCCGCCACGAACGGCGTCCCTTAAAAGAAGCAGAGAAGAAGAGGAATCGGAAGAAACAGAATCCAGACCTTCGGGTCGTAGCAGGGTGGAGCAGAGCACAGACAGAGTCAGGCGGCACTCTTTCCCCGCTTCACCAACAAGGTCTTCTGGCTCCTCCAAAGTCAGAAGCGTCCCTTCTTCCCCTTCCCGGCTTCCATCCCCTTCTTTCCCCATTACACCCCTAAGCTCTCCCGATACTTCCCCGCTCGTGTCTCCTTCCTCCCCTCCCCATCGTGCAAGGGAGAAGAAGAAAAAGAAAAAGTATTTCACGGGTCCCGATGGGATATGCAAGATAGACAAAGACGAGGCCCAAAAGGGCCTGTCTAAACATAAAAAAGAAATGTTGGGGCGACTTTTTAAGCTCGAGGAGGTAGATGGCAAGTCGGTGGAGGACCCACGCAACTTCCCGAACGCCCCGGGGGTCATCACAGTGGTAAGAGACACTGGGGCACACTTGAAAGTGTGGAGCCATATAAATGAGGCACAAGCTGCCTTCCCTAAAATAAGGGTGTACGAAGAGAACGCGGAAGACTTAAGAAAAATAAGGAATTTTTGCTCTGGGAGGGTCCCTGTTCGGCTCCATCCCTCTTTGTATAGAGCTCTTAAATTAACCTACCCTACGGACGTCGGCGGTATTGTCCTGGGTGGTCGTATGACGACCGAGTTGGGTACAGGAAGTCTGGGACAATCCGTCGGGGTCCTTTCACCCGCAGATTTCCGTCCCGTATGTGAGTAGGTTTTTGCGCTGACTCTTTTTTCTATTTGCAGGCTTAGAAGATGTCTATTAAGATAGCAACTTTGAATGTGAGGGGCTTAAGGGATCGGGGTAAGGCTGCCCGCCTGCTCCGGGACCTTCTGTCTCTGGATGTGGATGTTGCCGCGATCGAGGAGACCCACTTTGTTTGCAGTTCCGATGCGTGTGTGCTGGACAATGACTTTGTCGTCTATTCAGCATATGGGGACCGTTCTGCCAGAGGAGTTTCTTTGCTTGTTAGGCGTACTCTCGATGCGAAGGTGGACCTTGTGCATACCGATGCCGAGGGCCGGTTGATCGTGGCCGATATTGCCGTGAAAAGTGGTTCGTTCCGAGTCGTTGCGGTTTATGCGCCCAACGACCGGGGGGAGCGGGTCTCGTTTTTTTCGGCGGTTGGGGCCGTTCCTGGTGGGTTCAACGCGCCTAGTTTTAATGGGGGACTGGAATGCCATCCTGGACCCCAAGTTAGACAGGGGGCGGGGAGCTAGCGGGAGAAGGGGCGATCGTAGCCTGGTTGATCTGATCGTCGATTATGGTCTCGTCGATAGATACCGGGTCGATCATCCCGGGGGGAAAATGTGGACGTGGGCTCTTGATTGGCCTTTTGACAAGGTAGTCAGCTACCTTGACAGAATGTTAGTTAGAAGAGCCGACATAGATCTACTAGATTGCCCTACGTTCCACTGGGTAGGCTATTCGGACCACAAACTCGTTTGTGCCCGGGTGGCGTTAGACGGTAGGCCTAGAATGGCTGGCTACTGGAAGTTCAATCTGTCCTTACTGGACAGGGAGGACTTTCGGGAACAGCTAATTAGACTAGTGCAGCGGGAGCTAGTGGGGGCGGTTATCGGGAATAAGTGGTGGGAACGCCTTAAGTGTAGGATTAGGTCCTTCACCACTGATTTCGGCAAACGGCTCGCTCTAGATAGAGCTGATAAGGTGAAGACACTCAAGTCTAGTTATTCCGGGGCGGTGGCTGGGGGGGATCCCCTAGAGATAGCCTTAGCTAAGGAGGCCCTGGATCGTTCGAATAGCGAGCGGTACATGGGCCAGGTAATTAGACATAAGTTAAGCAAGATGTCTTCCGAAGCGGTGAACTTGGGCGCAGATCTGCGCAGGGAAGAGGTCCGTCGAGGTGGCGATCGTTACATTCGTGAAGTCGAATCCCCGGAGGGGCGTACTCTTCGGGCCACTGACGACATGTGCGAGGCGTTTCGGCGCCATTTCGAGAGCCGGTTTACCAAGGAGCCTGGTCTCCGTGAGGAGGAGTTTCGTAGCTATTTGGCTGACTTTCCTCGGCTTTCGCCGACTGAAGCGGCTAGCTGCGAGGGAGAGATCACGGAGGGCGAAGTCTACGCGGTTTTGAAGAAGGTCGGCAGAGGCAAGTCGCCCGGTCTGGATGGTTTGCCCTATGAATTGTACTTGAGGCTGTCGCACATCTTTGTTCCGATTTTGACTGCAGTGTTCAACAACTGGTTTCGGTCGGGGTCCATCCCCAATCGGATCACCAGGGGCGTGATCACTCTGTTGAAAAAGGGCAAAGGTGGTGGGGGGAAACTAGATGACTACAGGCCCATAACTCTGCTAAACACAGAGTTAAAGATTATGGCCAAGATCCTGCAGGAGCGTTTGCAGTCAGTTGCCGAGTCTCTGTTGGGACCTGAGCAGACTTGTTCTGTGAGGGGCCGAACAATTCAGAGCAACCTGCATCTGATCCGCACGATCATAGAGGGTGTAAAAGACGACGAGCAAGCCGCGCTGATCAATTTGGATCAGTCCAAGGCATTTGATAGGGTCGACCATCGCTACCTTGCTACTGTCCTGCAGGCCGCTGGATTCGCACCCAACTTCTGCCGCTGGATTAGCCTCCTGTATCGCTCCCCCAGTGCTGTGGTACAGGTGAACGGAAGGTTGTCGGACGCGTTCGTGCTGTCTAGGTCGGTTCGTCAGGGTTGTCCGCTGTCGCCTCTCCTTTATGCTTTGGCGTTGGAGCCTCTCCTTCGCCGGCTGAAGGACGAGACCGGCAGTCCGGCCCTACGCGGAATCGCCGTTCCTGGAGGGGCTCGAGCCAGGGTTTCCGCGTACGCCGATGACGTATCTGCTTTCGTGTCGTCCCGGGACGATATCGAGGCGGTACAGAAGGCGCTTGACCGGTACGAGAAGGTGACAGGGGCCAAGATAAACCGCGACAAGTCTTCCGGCTTGCGGTTAGGTGCCTGGAAGGGGGTCGCTCTTCCGGGCCGCTTCGGTTGGACGGATGGACCTGTCCGCATTCTTGGAGTGTGGTTTGGACCGGACCTCCAGCTGGAGAAGAATTGGTCTGAAGTACTTGCAAAGGTCGATTCTGCCGGCAAGACTTGGAATCGACGGCGGTTGTCCGTGAAGGGCAGGGCGGAGGTGTGTGCTATATACATTTTCCCCCTGATTCTTTATCGATTGTCTGTACTTCCTCTCTGTGAGACCCATTGGAAGGCGCTCGAGCGATCGCTATCCTCCATTTTATGGAGGGGACGCGTGAACAGGGTCGACAGACGAGTCTGCACTAAACGTCCGTGTCATGGGGGGCTGGGAATGCCGCACCTCTTGAGTCACGTCCGTGCCTCTAGGTTGGCTTTCCTACGCCGCGCATTGACTGGGAGAGATCCGATCCTGGAGGGGATTGTTAGGGACGCCTTCCCTAGCCTTACCATCAGACCCCCCATCTCGTGGGTTGAGCGCCGTCGTAAACCCCGGGACGAGTCGGATTTCAACCGCGAGTGTCGGTCGGCCTTGAGGGCCATTCCCCGGTCCAGTGACCTTTCACGGCCTAGGAAGGTCTTCTATCGTGGATTAGTGGAGGGGCCCGCGAAGGATTCCCTACGTGATACGCTCGGCTTGTCGGAGGAGGAGTATCGCTCCTACTGGTCTTGGGCGCCAGCGGCGGATTACCTCAGTAACCCTGAGTTTTCGCTTACCTGGCGATTGGCTCGGAATCGGCTGCCTCTCAACGACAAGGCTTTCATATGGGGTTTGGCGGATTTGCCAGACTGTGAACGGTGTGGTCTTGGCTTAGAAGAAACGGCTCCGCACGCCTTCTTCCATTGCCCCCGGGTCCGCCCCTCATGGGACCATGTCGGCGAGCTGACGGCTCGTCTCGCTCCCGAACAGCTTGTGTCCATTGATCGCGCATACGCGTGTGACAATGTGTCGCCCCCGTATTCCGGGGTGAAACGAATGGTGTTTCTGACGCTGCTGGCCACGGCTCGAATGGTGATTTGGACGACGCGAAAGGAGGAAGTCTTGCGGGGCAACCATCTTTCTCATCAGCATCTGATCCTATTCTTTGAGCATCAGCTCAAGATGAAGATTAGATCTGATAGAAAACGATTGCATTCGACAGTCTTTAGCGAAAGGTGGGTAAAAGAGGCGAGCTTGGTTCGTGTGATCGGGGCTAGCCTTGATTTTCTCTTCTAGGTCAACCTATTGCACATCGGGGTGGCTTCCTGTGGAACCCTCCCCTTGGTTAGGATTAGACAAGCTTCAGTGTACCTAGTTAATGTGAGTAAGTGTTGTTCCTGGCCTGTAACCCGGCTACTCTTTGGTTATGATCCAAGTCGAGATTCCCAACCTCCCCAGTTTGTTTTTAACACTCCTTTTCATCTCGACTGGGTCAGCTGTATATTTCTCCATTCCCGCATAATATTTTATCCTTTTCCCCCACTCCCTTAGCGAGAGAGCTTCTTGATTCTGTCCCCTGGGCAGAATACAGCGGCCTCTCTATTTTGAGGGTTGGACGGTCCCCTACTAACATCTGTTATGTTTAGTTTATATTTTGTGTTTATATTTATTTGATTATTGGGTTCATCTCCCCTCCCCTCTCATTCTATCATTATTAGAATTTTAATGTATAGCATGTATTTCATCATCAAATTTTTATGGTGTGGGGCGCGTTTTTTGTAGGACCCCCTGGTAAGAATGTGGTATTATGGTGCATGAGAGAACGATTGGTGATGGATGAGTTCTTGTGGTGAATGGGCAAATTGTATTGTATGAATGGGTCGTGAATCTGATTAGCTAGGTATAGGATAGTTAGTTTGGACCAGCCTTTACCCCTCCCCTTCATCGGCCACGTGCCACAATTGTAAATTTTTACAATAAATACCCTGAATTCTTTCCTTTGGAGAGGTTTGAGCGTGTTGGACAATTCTTTTTGAATCTGAACGGTTAAGTTTTTGAATTTATTTGCTAAACCTTCGTTGAACTTTTCAGTTTTTGACTTTATTTGAGCATTTTTTGATTCGTTTTTGTTTATTTCCATTCTTGTATTTTTTACCCTCCTCACGGGTTTTGTTTTGCATTAATTGTACTTAATTTTTGTTTTATATTTATTTGAATTATCTTTGGTTTTTCTCTCTCTTTACCTATATTATTTTCCCGTATTATTATTTTTTCTGTTGATAACTTTTTGGAAAAAAAAAAAAACAATTTCACGTTAAAGAAATAATCGGTCGCGGTCAAAATGGCCGACGACACAGACATATGCTCGTCTCCAATGGAGGAAGCACCGCCGGTGCAAACTCAAAATGTGTCACCTGCAAAAACATGGTCCGTAAGTGGACCAAGGAAAAAAGACTCTTCATACTATGAAGAACAAAGACTGAAATATGAGGAGTTCGTGAAGGGAAATGACTTCATCACAATACCAGAAGCCCTGAATGCCATCAAGGTTAAAGTCATTTCCCTGCTGACAACGGACGTCAAAACTCATAGACTCATTGGAGTCAACAGAGACAAGGTAGAGGAGGCTTTGAAGGCCCTCAAGATTGCCCCCAAGATGTTGGCCCGCAAAAGCAATGCCATGTGGGACATACTACTGGGGTCCGAACAAGAGGCAAAACAGCTGGCCGGAAATGTCTTGTCCACGGCAAACTTGCGACTCCAAACGGAGTACATGGGGACAAGAAAGACCAGAATAACAGTACACGGCGTTCCCGTCGACATTCCCCAGGACAGGATGGGGGCGTTTTTTGCCAAGTTTGGGCAAGTGGAAGAAGTAAGCGCTGTCAGAAGCAAGTCGGGGATAGCGACAGGAGATTTGGTGCTCCAAGTGATCCTCGACCGAGACAACTTCAGAGACATCCCAAACGTCTTAACTTGTCGAGATAGGAGAATGCTGGTGGTGGTGGAGGGTAGGAGGCCGTGTTGTTGGTCGTGTGGTGCGGTTGGACACATGGCAAAAGTGTGTGTCCCAAGAAAAAGAACCAGCAGCCAACAAAAGAGACGCCAGCAGGAGTAGTAGCAGCAGCAGCAGCAGTGGCACCAACCAATGACAAGGCCACCCCGGGAGCCTGGACTGAGGTGAAGAAAGGGGGAAAAGTGACAAATCCGCCTTCTTCCCCAGTGTCACAACAACAACAACAACAACAACAACAACAGAAGCCCCAGCAGCAGCAGCAACTGGGAAAGCCCCCCCAACAGAAGCAGAAGCCCCAACAGCGGCAGTCTCCTCAGCAACAGCAGCAGCCGAAGCAGCAGCAAAAGCAGGAAAAAGAACAGAAACTGCAGTAGGAAGACCTCCACAAGCAGGAGACTTCAATGGTGGTGGATAAAATGCCTCCGCCACGAACGGCGTCCCTTAAAAGAAGCAGAGAAGAAGAGGAATCGGAAGAAACAGAATCCAGACCTTCGGGTCGTAGCAGGGTGGAGCAGAGCACAGACAGAGTCAGGCGGCACTCTTTCCCCGCTTCACCAACAAGGTCTTCTGGCTCCTCCAAAGTCAGAAGCGTCCCTTCTTCCCCTTCCCGGCTTCCATCCCCTTCTTTCCCCATTACACCCCTAAGCTCTCCCGATACTTCCCCGCTCGTGTCTCCTTCCTCCCCTCCCCATCGTGCAAGGGAGAAGAAGAAAAAGAAAAAGTATTTCACGGGTCCCGATGGGATATGCAAGATAGACAAAGACGAGGCCCAAAAGGGTCTGTCTAAACATAAAAAAGAAATGTTGGGGCGACTTTTTAAGCTCGAGGAGGTAGATGGCAAGTCGGTGGAGGACCCACGCAACTTCCCGAACGCCCCGGGGGTCATCACAGTGGTAAGAGACACTGGGGCACACTTGAAAGTGTGGAGCCATATAAATGAGGCACAAGCTGCCTTCCCTAAAATAAGGGTGTACGAAGAGAACGCGGAAGACTTAAGAAAAATAAGGAATTTTTGCTCTGGGAGGGTCCCTGTTCGGCTCCATCCCTCTTTGTATAGAGCTCTTAAATTAACCTACCCTACGGACGTCGGCGGTATTGTCCTGGGTGGTCGTATGACGACCGAGTTGGGTACAGGAAGTCTGGGACAATCCGTCGGGGTCCTTTCACCCGCAGATTTCCGTCCCGTATGTGAGTAGGTTTTTGCGCTGACTCTTTTTTCTATTTGCAGGCTTAGAAGATGTCTATTAAGATAGCAACTTTGAATGTGAGGGGCTTAAGGGATCGGGGTAAGGCTGCCCGCCTGCTCCGGGACCTTCTGTCTCTGGATGTGGATGTTGCCGCGATCGAGGAGACCCACTTTGTTTGCAGTTCCGATGCGTGTGTGCTGGACGATGACTTTGTCGTCTATTCAGCATATGGGGACCGTTCTGCCAGAGGAGTTTCTTTGCTTGTTAGGCGTACTCTTGATGCGAAGGTGGACCTTGTGCATACCGATGCCGAGGGCCGGTTGATCGTGGCCGATATTGCCGTGAAAAGTGGTTCGTTCCGAGTCGTTGCGGTTTATGCGCCCAACGACCGGGGGGAGCGGGTCTCGTTTTTTCGGCGGTTGGGGCCGTTCCTGGTGGGTTCAACGCGCCTAGTTTTAATGGGGGACTGGAATGCCATCCTGGACCCCAAGTTAGACAGGGGGCGGGGAGCTAGCGGGAGAAGGGGCGATCGTAGCCTGGTTGATCTGATCGTCGATTATGGTCTCGTCGATAGATACCGGGTCGATCATCCCGGGGGGAAAATGTGGACGTGGGCTCTTGATTGGCCTTTTGACAAGGTAGTCAGCTACCTTGACAGAATGTTAGTTAGAAGAGCCGACATAGATCTACTAGATTGCTCTACGTTCCACTGGGTAGGCTATTCGGACCACAAACTCGTTTGTGCCCGGGTGGCGTTAGACGGTAGGCCTAGAATGGCTGGCTACTGGAAGTTCAATCTGTCCTTACTGGACAGGGAGGACTTTCGGGAACAGCTAATTAGACTAGTGCAGCGGGAGCTAGTGGGGGCGGTTATCGGGAATAAGTGGTGGGAACGCCTTAAGTGTAGGATTAGGTCCTTCACCACTGATTTCGGCAAACGGCTCGCTCTAGATAGAGCTGATAAGGTGAAGACACTCAAGTCTAGTTATTCCCGGGCGGTGGCTGGGGGGGATCCCCTAGAGATAGCCTTAGCTAAGGAGGCCCTGGATCGTTCGAATAGCGAGCGGTACATGGGCCAGGTAATTAGACATAAGTTAAGCAAGATGTCTTCCGAAGCGGTGAACTTGGGCGCAGATCTGCGCAGGGAAGAGGTCCGTCGAGGTGGCGATCGTTACATTCGTGAAGTCGAATCCCCGGAGGGGCGTACTCTTCGGGCCACTGACGACATGTGCGAGGCGTTTCGGCGCCATTTCGAGAGCCGGTTTACCAAGGAGCCTGGTCTCCGTGAGGAGGAGTTTCGTAGCTATTTGGCTGACTTTCCTCGGCTTTCGCCGACTGAAGCGGCTAGCTGCGAGGGAGAGATCACGGAGGGCGAAGTCTACGCGGTTTTGAAGAAGGTCGGCAGAGGCAAGTCGCCCGGTCTGGATGGTTTGCCCTATGAATTGTACTTGAGGCTGTCGCACATCTTTGTTCCGATTTTGACTGCAGTGTTCAACAACTGGTTTCGGTCGGGGTCCATCCCCAATCGGATCACCAGGGGCGTGATCACTCTGTTGAAAAAGGGCAAAGGTGGTGGGGGGAAACTAGATGACTACAGGCCCATAACTCTGCTAAACACAGAGTTAAAGATTATGGCCAAGATCCTGCAGGAGCGTTTGCAGTCAGTTGCCGAGTCTCTGTTGGGACCTGAGCAGACTTGTTCTGTGAGGGGCCGAACAATTCAGAGCAACCTGCATCTGATCCGCACGATCATAGAGGGTGTAAAAGACGACGAGCAAGCCGCGCTGATCAATTTGGATCAGTCCAAGGCATTTGATAGGGTCGACCATCGCTACCTTGCTACTGTCCTGCAGGCCGCTGGATTCGCACCCAACTTCTGCCGCTGGATTAGCCTCCTGTATCGCTCCCCCAGTGCTGTGGTACAGGTGAACGGAAGGTTGTCGGACGCGTTCGTGCTGTCTAGGTCGGTTCGTCAGGGTTGTCCGCTGTCGCCTCTCCTTTATGCTTTGGCGTTGGAGCCTCTCCTTCGCCGGCTGAAGGACGAGACCGGCAGTCCGGCCCTACGCGGAATCGCCGTTCCTGGAGGGGCTCGAGCCAGGGTTTCCGCGTACGCCGATGACGTATCTGCTTTCGTGTCGTCCCGGGACGATATCGAGGCGGTACAGAAGGCGCTTGACCGGTACGAGAAGGTGACAGGGGCCAAGATAAACCGCGACAAGTCTTCCGGCTTGCGGTTAGGTGCCTGGAAGGGGGTCGCTCTTCCGGGCCGCTTCGGTTGGACGGATGGACCTGTCCGCATTCTTGGAGTGTGGTTTGGACCGGACCTCCAGCTGGAGAAGAATTGGTCTGAAGTACTTGCAAAGGTCGATTCTGCCGGCAAGACTTGGAATCGACGGCGGTTGTCCGTGAAGGGCAGGGCGGAGGTGTGTGCTATATACATTTTCCCCCTGATTCTTTATCGATTGTCTGTACTTCCTCTCTGTGAGACCCATTGGAAGGCGCTCGAGCGATCGCTATCCTCCATTTTATGGAGGGGACGCGTGAACAGGGTCGACAGACAAGTCTGCACTAAACGTCCGTGTCATGGGGGGCTGGGAATGCCGCACCTCTTGAGTCACGTCCGTGCCTCTAGGTTGGCTTTCCTACGCCGCGCATTGACTGGGAGAGATCCGATCCTGGAGGGGATTGTTAGGGACGCCTTCCCTAGCCTTACCATCAGACCCCCCATCTCGTGGGTTGAGCGCCGTCGTAAACCCCGGGACGAGTCGGATTTCATCCGCGAGTGTCGGTCGGCCTTGAGGGCCATTCCCCGGTCCAGTGACCTTTCACGGCCTAGGAAGGTCTTCTATCGTGGATTAGTGGAGGGGCCCGCGAAGGATTCCCTACGTGATACGCTCGGCTTGTCGGAGGAGGAGTATCGCTCCTACTGGTCTTGGGCGCCAGCGGCGGATTACCTCAGTAACCCTGAGTTTTCGCTTACCTGGCGATTGGCTCGGAATCGGCTGCCTCTCAACGACAAGGCTTTCATATGGGGTTTGGCGGATTTGCCAGACTGTGAACGGTGTGGTCTTGGCTTAGAAGAAACGGCTCCGCACGCCTTCTACCATTGCCCCCGGGTCCGCCCCTTATGGGACCATGTCGGCGAGCTGACGGCTCGTCTCGCTCCCGAACAGCTTGTGTCCATTGATCGCGCATACGCGTGTGACAATGTGTCGCCCCCGTATTCCGGGGTGAAACGAATGGTGTTTCTGACGCTGCTGGCCACGGCTCGAATGGTGATTTGGACGACGCGAAAGGAGGAAGCCTTGCGGGGCAACCATCTTTCTCATCAGCATCTAATCCTATTCTTTGAGCATCAGCTCAAGATGAAGATTAGATCTGATAGAAAACGATTGCATTCGACAGTCTTTAGCGAAAGGTGGGTAAAAGAGGCGAGCTTGGTTCGTGTGACCGGGGCTAGCCTTGATTTTCTCTTCTAGGTCAACCTATTGCACATCGGGGTGGCTTCCTGTGGAACCCTCCCCTTGGTTAGGATTAGACAAGCTTCAGTGTACCTAGTTAATGTGAGTAAGTGTTGTTCCTGGCCTGTAACCCGGCTACTCTTTGGTTATGATCCAAGTCGAGATTCCCAACCTCCCCAGTTTGTTTTTAACCCTCCTTTTCATCTCGACTGGGTCAGCTGTATATTTCCCCATTCCCGCATAATATTTTATCCCTTTTCCCCACTCCCTTAGCGAGAGAGCTTCTTGATTCTGTCCCCTGGGCAGAATACAGCGGCCTCTCTATTTTGAGGGTTGGACGGTCCCCTACTAACATCTGTTATGTTTAGTTTATATTTTGTGTTTATATTTATTTGATTATTGGGTTCATCTCCCCTCCCCTCTCATTCTATCATTATTAGAATTTTAATGTATAGCATGTATTTCATCATCAAATTTTTATGGTGTGGGGCGCGTTTTTTGTAGGACCCCCTGGTAAGAATGTGGTATTATGGTGCATGAGAGAACGATTGGTGATGGATGAGTTCTTGTGGTGAATGGGTAAATTGTAATGTATGAATGGGTCGTGAATCTGATTAGCTAGGTATAGGATAGTTAGTTTGGACCAGCCTTTACCCCTCCCCTTCATCGGCCACGTGCCACAATTGTAAATTTTTACAATAAATACCCTGAATTCTTTCCTTTGTAGACGGTGTTGCGTTTTGATTTGTTGAGTTTTGGGTTAGATTCTCTAGTCTAGTCCTACCACTACGACAAATCTGTTTTTTGTGACCCACGAGGTTTTGCTGGACGAACTTTTTTCAACTTCATACGACACAAGTCTCTTTCTGTTAAGTCATTTATTAAGTTTTATTTTTTTTATTCTTCTATTTCTTTTGTTTTGTTTTATTTTTGGGCTTTGGCCCGCATATTTTTATTTTAGTCCGGTTTGACATAGTCTTACCGGACGACTGCCTTTTTTTTTCTGTTTATTTTCCTTCTAGTTGTTTTTAATTAGGACAGCGTAAAAAAAAAAAAAGAAGAGAAAAAGTAAGCTTTTTTTATTTTCGTTTTTATTTTTATACCCACCCTTTTTTAGCGACTTCGGTCGCATTCATTCTTTCTTTTTTTGGTTTGACTAGTTTGTTTTTTCTTTTAATTTATTTTCTTTAGCGGCTTCGGCCGCAAACCTTTTTTTTTTTTTTTTCTCTGATTTTAAACCAGACTTTTTCTTCTTTTTTTTGTGAATTTGTTTTTTGAATTTTTGGAAAAAAAAAAAGAAAGGAGTTTTCTGTTTTTGTTTTTTATTTTTTTGGCTGCCTTTGGGCGCCATTTTTATTTTTAATTTTTCTTCCTGTCTAATTTAATATAATTTGTCTTTTATTTTAAGTTTTCTCATTGCATTTATTTTTTTAAAAAAATATTGTCCTTGTTTCTTTTTAATTTACTGGTACATCCAGGTTTTCTTTATTTGTTTAATTTCTTTTTTTTTCTACCTTACCCATACTCCTTTCCCTAAATCCGAAGATAAAATCAAGACCCGCAGGTGGTAGTCTCCACTTCCTTTTTCAATATGGCCGACGGTGCCAGTCGGTCGGATGTCAAGAAAGATCTTTTCGGGTCGGCTTCTAAAGCAGACCCGCCTGATAAATCAGCAAAAAAGCGGGCTGATGATAGCCCTAACGTAGAAAAGCCTAGTAGCTCCAAGAAAGCAGAAACTAAAAAGATTGACGTGGTGCCAAAGGAGGCACAAAAGAAGACGGCCGAGGAATTGCCCTTATGTTGGAAGTCCCCACCTAGTTGCATTCTGAACATGGCGGATTTCTTGGATAAGGCGAAGGGGTACGCCCATCTTGTTAATAAAGATGGGTTCGTCGATATTGTCCAGGAACTTGACGTGTTCGCAAAAAGAATGGTGACCGTTTTTGTGGTCGATAAGAAAACCAAAAAGATTTGTCGCTCCACAAAAGACACCGTGATTAAATCACTTTTGTCCCTGGGGATAAAACCCCAAAGAATAATTAAGGGTACAGGGTTCTTCATGTGGGACATTCTGCTACCCACCCCAGAAGATTGCCTAGCCATGGCGAAAAAAGAACTTATCACTAAGGATTACATTTTAAGAACAGAATATGAAGGAAGAAGACGGACCAGGGTGGCCGTTTTCGAGGTTCCTCCTCAAATTTCGGGAGAGCTTCTGGCTGCATTTTTTATGCAGTTCGGCCAAATTTTAGGGGCTCTCTCGGACAATTTGAACGGGGGATGGACTTTCAATATTATGCTCGATCAGAAGGCCTTCAAGTCCGTCCCCAACTGTTTGGTGTATGGCGACCGGAAAATGCCGGTCATAGTGACCGGTAGGAGACCAACTTGCTGGAGGTGTGGAGAGACTGGTCACCTTTCCTCCTCCTGCCCAGGAAAGAAGGCCCCTGGAGTTCCGGTCGCTGGCGACCAAAATCCCCCCTTGGCCGAGAAGTCAAATTCCGCGGCGCCTGTAATGGGCCTAGCTGCGAGGCGGACCGGTGAGGAAAATCCCCCGGTTGGGCCCAGACCCACATTACCCCCGACACCAACGCCTGCCACAAGTGTGGTTAAGGAGAAGGAGGAGGGGGAATGGCGCCTCGTAGTTAGGGGCAAGGGGAAGACCCAAACAGCGGTTCCTCAGTCCCAACATGACCCCGGGGATAATGTCACCTACAGCCCCATTCCCTCTACCAGCTCTGAGGGCGACGCCTCGGCCTCTTACGCAAAGACAGCTACGGATGCCCAAAAATTGAATGAACCCGGATGGCAAAAGATTCTTGACTTAAAAAAACTTAAAGAAAAGCTGGATAGTAAGCGGGGTAAAAGTCGAAAATCGCTGGGGGCACCGGGCTCCCTATCCTCTGCCCCGTCTTCCCCCTCATCAAAAAAAGGCACTTTCACAAAACCTCCTCCTCCAAAATCGCTGACAAATTCGCCGTCAAAAACTCGATCTGCAAAACCTTCTCCTGTGAGGACGCCTTCGGGCATGACTCCCTCATCTACTCCTATTACAACTCCCATTCCAACACCCATTCAGTCTCCAAACAAGAAAAGAGTCAGAAGCCCGGAATCACAAGCTGCAACAAAAAAAAAGAAAATCAAACCACCATATCTCCCGGGGGAAGACGTCTGCCGCGTATCCCGGGAACAGGCAGAAAGGGTCTTCGGACAAACGAAAAACCCAAAGCCTTTAAAAGTCTTATGGAATTTCCGGCACATCAATGGCGTTGATGTAGAAGTGCCGGAAAATTTCACGAAGGCCCGAAATCTGCTGACTGTAGTTAGATCTGGCCCGGGTACGCGGGAGATTTGGGGCATGATAGAGGAGGCAAAGGCCTCCTTGAAAGTGGTGCCCCCAGCAGCGGTCTTACTTGAAGAAAATCTGGACGATTCCAAGCAGTGTAAAGGGAGGGTCCCTCTTTTTGTTCACCCGTCCCTTTATAGAGCCCTTAAACTAACCTATCCTGCGGACATCGGTGGCTTGTCCCAGGAGGATACACTTAATAATGAAATGATATCTGGTTCGATGGGACAAGCTGTCGGTGTCCTCACCCCAGCCATGTTCTATCCTGAAGGACAACCCTAATCGGCTTCACGATGGCTCTCTGGTTAGCCAGTTTAAATGTCCGGGGCCTGAGGTCCGAGTCTCGCAGGGCGAGGCTCACTCGTGACCTTCAGCGCCTCGGGGTGAATGTATGTTGTATACAAGAGACCCGGTTTTCTTCTCATGATCGTGAGGACATACTGTCTAAGGGGTTCGCCCTTTATTCAGCCTGTTTTGATGGTCGTTCGAGGGGTGTCTCTTGGCTAGTGATCAGGTCTTTGAAGGCTGCTTGTACCCTTGTCTTCGCGGATCCGGCGGGCAGACTTTGCGTGCTGGATGTTACCATAAAGGATAAGGTTCTACGTCTCATTGGGGTTTATGCGCCCAATACCCATTCCGAGCGGCCTGCTTTGTTTCGGCAGATCGCGCCGTTCTTGACGACGTCTCGTCGGGTAGTTTTAGCGGGGGATTGGAATGCCGTCCTTGACCCCGATATAGATCGTATAGGGCATAAACAAGGTACTAACAACCCGGATGTGAAACCATTTCGGGACTTTATCGATCGGTTTGATCTGGTCGATAAGTTCCGGAATGAACACCCTCGGGAGGTAGCATGGACTTGGACAACTAGTGGCAACTCGGCTCCGGGGACGCTTGCGAGCTACCTGGACCGAGTCTTAGTTAGGAGAGTCGATGTAGGGCTCTTAGGGTGTCCAAGTTTCCATTATATAGTTTATACGGATCATAGGCTTGTCCGGGTCCGTGTAAACTTAGATAAGCCTAAGGTTAGATTGGCTGGTTACTGGAAATTGAACTGTTCACTTTTTGGTGATCAGGGTTTCCGGGACCAGCTGTTACTAACCATCCAAAGGGAATTGACGGGAGCGGTTGTGGGAAATGCCTGGTGGGGAAATCTTAAATCTAAAATTCGAACGTTTGCTGCCGATTTTAGTCGTCGACTCAATCTAGATAGATTAGCGGCGCAAACTGCTTTAGAAGATAAAGTCGATCGGGCTGTGAAATCCCGTGTTAGTGGGGACATAGCTTTAGCTAAGGCAGAGTTGTCCTCCTTGCTTATCAAGAAGGATCAAGCTCTGGTAGTTAGGGCTAGGTTAAAAAGAATGTCTTCTGAGGCAACGAATATGGCCGCTGAACTGCGTGCAGAGGAAAATCGAAGCGCGTCTAGGCGACATATTGCATGCGTCACGTTGCCGGATAAGCGGACCGTGACTACAAACGCGGGCATATGTGAGGTGTTTCGGGACTACTTTCAGGATCTTTTCACCAGGGAGCCCGGTCTGAGCTCTGCTCAGTTCGACGCCTATTTAGCTGACTTTCCCTGCCTCTCGGCAGCTGAAGCGGCTAGGTGCGAGGGTCCCATAACAGAGTCGGAGATCTGGGAAGCGCTGAAGCAGGTTGGCCTGGATAAGTCTCCGGGACTAGATGGTCTTCCCTACGAAGTGTACTTGAGGATGTCGCACGTTTTTGTTCCTTTGCTGGAACTGATTTACAACCACTGGATGAAGCAGGGGTCTTTACCCCGACGCTTCACCAGGGGTGTGATCAAGTTGCTGCGTAAGGACAAGAACGGTGGGGATGGGTTAGGGAACTTTCGCCCTTTAACGATGTTAAATACGGACTTAAAGATTTTGGCGAAGATCTTAGCCAACCGTTTGCAGCTTGTCCTGTCTAGTCTGATTGGCCCTGAACAGACTTGTGCTGTGAAGGGTAGGACTATTCAGGATAACCTTCATATGGTACGCTTGATCTTAGAACAAGTCGACAGTGAAGCCGCGCTGATCAATTTAGATCAGTCCAAGGCCTTCGATAGGGTTGACCATCGATTTTTGGAGGCTGTCCTTTCGGCGGCCGGTTTCAGAGCCGACTTTCGCTCTTGGATTCGACTTTTGTATGCGACCCCCGGTGCGTTGGTGGAAGTGAATGGGGTAAGATCGAAGCCTTTCGTATTGTCTCGCTCCATTCGTCAAGGTTGTCCGCTCTCGCCTCTGCTGTACGTTCTTGCGTTGGAACCTTTCCTTCGCAAGTTAAAGGCGAATCCGGTCCTGCGCGGAATTTCCCTGCCTGGGGCTTCCACCTCAGCCAGGTATTCTGCCTATGCTGACGACGTTTCGGTTCTTGTGTCGAGCAGAGCCGAGATTGACGTAGTCAGCAAAGAGATCAGTGGGTATGAGATGGTGACAGGGGCCAAAATCAACCGCGATAAGTCTGTGGGCTTGCGGTTGGGTGCGTGGAAGGGAGTTTCTCTTCCCGGACCTTTCCTTTGGACGGATGGGCCGATCAAGATACTCGGCGTCTGGTTCGGTCCTGATCTCCAGTTGGAAATGAATTGGTCGGAGGTGCAAGGGAAGGCCGAGATCGCGGGTAAACTGTGGTCTCGGAGGAGACTTTCCCTGAAGGGAAGGGCGGAGGTATGTGTTTCACACATATATCCGATCCTCCTTTACCGACTGTCTGTGCTTCCACTCCCGTATGCCAGGCTAATGTCATTAGTCCGGACCTTGTTCTCTTTCTTGTGGAGAGACAAGGCCCCTATGGTGTGTCGCGAGATCTGTTGCCTTCATCCCTCTGAGGGCGGCCTGGGTATGCCTAGCATTGAGATTCGTCAATATATGCTTCGCATTACCTTTCTAGACCGAATGTGTCGCGGATTGGATGAGGTGGGCACCTTTTGGAAAGAAGATGTCCGAAAACATTTCCCATCCCTGAGAAGTGTGCACTCGTGCGAGGAGGAGGCCGGCCGTACACCTCGTGCCGAGTGCTCCTTCTACCGCGAATGTCGTAGTGCTTTGAAGCTCCTCTTACGGACGACGGATGGCCTCTCCGACGCCCAGGCGTTGTCTCGTAAGGCATTGTATCAGTTGTTAGTTAGGGGGTCCGTTCAAGATGGTCTGATCGACGAGCTCGGTCTTACGAAGCGGGAGGCTCGCTCGATATGGCCTTGGGCGCCTGGGTTGAAATGTCTCAATAATGATGAGGCATCACTCACCTGGCTGATGATTCGTGGGGCCCTCTGGGTCGGCAAGAGACTTTGTTCAGCAGGTTTGGAGAAATATCCAAACTGTCGTCGCTGTACTGGCGAAGTCGAGACCATTGGTCACGCCTTTTTTCAGTGCAGGACGGTAGTGCCGTTGTGCAAGTTTGTTGAAGGCCTCATGGTTCGCATGCTTCAGGGAAAGTTCTTTGTCCTGGAAGCCAGTTCTGTTTGTAGCAATGTGGTGCCGCAATTGACGAAGGCTGAATACTATGTGTTCTGTTGCTTACTAGGGATTATGAGAGTCGTGATTTGGACGACGCGTCAGAAGGGATTCCATGAGGGCGAGAAGTTCACCTCTTCCCAACTGATCTTGTTCTTTAAGCATCAGCTTAAAGTCAAGATTAGGACGGAAAGGCGGCGGCTCCCTTCATCGGAATTTGGCAAAAGGTGGGTGAATCTTGCGCGAATGTGTAGAGTGAAAGGGGCTGACCTAGAGTGGCATTTGGATGTCGGTTAGGTACAGAATTTTGTCCTAACAGGGTTGAACATAGGCAACCCACCCAGATTTTAGGTTAGACTAGGTTTTGTATTTTGAATTTTTAGTTTTTCCCTTTTTTTCTAGTAAACTTAGCTAGGGTATGCATGCTCATTGGTCCCTTTTATTTCTGTCCCTATTTTTTTTTTCTTTTGTTTAATTCCCCATCCCCTCCCTCGTTAGGTGGTCAGTGATGTCTGTTCTCTGGTGGATGCGGGACGACTTTCGTTTCGTGTGTGTGATTTTTTCGTATTTGTTGTTGTGTATGAATGTGTGTGTGCTTGCGTGAATGCTTGGAGGTATGAATGCTTTTTTCATTTTTTCATAGTCCCGCATTGATTTCGTCCGGTGAACCGATGTTTCTGCCACATTCATGGTTTGTGGGGGGTTTTATTACTAACACAGTTTTGTTTAGTTTTATTGTAAATATTTCAGTCATATTGTAAATACTCATTTGGGGATCATTTTAAAAGTTGTTAATTTTTTGACCCTCCCCCCCCACGAACAATAATTGTATATAAGGGGACTAGTTAGGACATCATCGAGAATTTGAGGTATTATGGTGGACGTAGTAAGAAAGGTAGGAGTGAATGTGTTGTTTTGGTGATTGGAATATTGTTGGCTTGATTGGGTCAGTGTCTGCGACTAGCTGAGTTTAGATTTAAGACAGATGAAGACCGTCCTTCCCCACCCCCTTTTTAGGCCTTGTGCCACATTTTGTATTTTATACAAATAAATAATTGAATTCTTTCCTTTGTTGATTACTGACTGCTGTGAATTAAGTTCAGTAAAGCCTTAAGAAAAGGTTATTCTATCCTTGCTTTCTTCTCTTTACAACGTAACAGGTAGCCACTTGTCTGGTTGGTGAAAATTGCAATTTCGAGATTTCTTACTTTAATTCTTGAGCAAATATCGTGAGGTGAGTGGTGATAAAATGTCCGAACATTTAGGAATATGATTCCTGTAAAAATTGATAAGTCTAATGAAACACCTGAGTTGGATTGGTAAATCGGAAATAACATGTAACTCCTTCCTACGAGATAGTATACCCTAAAAAGTTCAATTGTTGGACTCTAATCAGGCTTTTTTTCTGGATTAATACTTAATCTAAATTTGTGAGTCTTTAAAAACTTATCGCAAATGTGAAGAATGTTCTGATTTGTCTTCACTAGCTATCAGTAAATCATCCACATATACAAACAAAAGGCAGCCCCTGACAACTTCGTCAATAAAATGCAAAAAATATTTGCGTCGCATTTCCAAGCCCGAAAGGCATTTTGGTGAATTCGAATAGGCCGAACGGTGTAATAGCCGTCTTGCTTATATCAACCTATCGCACCCAACCGAAAGTTACTGCCGGCTACTCAAACGTCCGAAAGCGTCACCGCGTAAAACAGAACGAATGCCGTTAATTTCTGGTGACTCAGCGTTTTTCAGAGAACGATACACAAAAAGCAAAACAAATGAAACATAAACATACACAAGTCCTTCTAACTAAAAATAATGGCCAGAAGTTACTTTATATACACATGGTGTTCAAATGAAAGCCATGTGTACAGTCAAAATGCGGAAGGTAATTTTTAGTCATCAACTAAAAGATATAGCCAACCGGCAACGATGCTAACCGCAGCCGACATAAACACAGCCGATTTCTTCCACCAAATAACTCAGCCAACTTGGCCCCTGGGTAGAGCGACGTGCTCCCCCTCTCACCTTAATTTGGCCGACCCTCGTCGCTGACCACACGAAGCAGCCAGCAGCAGCTGGTCGGACCAACTTCAGCAGCAGCGGGCCAAGCCAACCTCAGCAGCAGCAGCTGACCGAAGCAACTTCAGCAGCAGCAGTGGGCCAAGCCAACCTCAGCAGCAGCTGAACGAACCAACTTCAGCAACAGCCGAACATTATATGCGATAGTCCTTTTAAGGACTACCCTGGCCACATGAGATGCAATGGTCCTTTTTGGGACTACCTGGCTACGTTATATGCGATAGCCCTTTTAAGGACTACCTAGCCACATTATATGCGATAGTCCTTTTAAGGAATAACTAACCGTCTTACATGCGATAGTCCTTTTAAGGACTACCAAGCTGCGTTCTTACACGACTGTCATTCTAAGGACGAACAGGCTA
Organism: Acanthosepion lycidas; assembly: GCA_963932145.1. Taxonomy (NCBI): domain Eukaryota; kingdom Metazoa; phylum Mollusca; class Cephalopoda; order Sepiida; family Sepiidae; genus Acanthosepion; species Acanthosepion lycidas. The sequence goes on from OZ010573.1 coordinate 74,443,834, forward strand.
CCCCAGCATTGTCTACACCGATCCTCTCTCTTCAAAAAACGCCGACGCGCTTCTTTACAAAGGGCGAATATCCGGGGATCGACTGGACCTCGAATACCGCCGTTCCATCTGCCTGCCACCGAGCCGCCGCCTTGAACCCAAGAACGATCCTTCAACTGGCACTCCCTGACTTCACGATCGAACTACCCCAAACAATTCCTGTACGTACATTTGTCCAGATCGACAAATAAATCCGACGTTTGTTATTCTAAACCTCTGCTTTTGTTCCTCATTGTCTTAGCTGTTCACACCTTTCTTCGTTAAAGCTTGCGGGGGCGACATCCTTATCGGCCCCGCAACAATCCTCCGCAACTGTAATTTGATAAAGCCTTAACTAAATCTATTTTGGAGAAAATTGTTGCAGTGAGGTAGTGAAATCGCTAATATCAATCAGGAGTCGTAACAGAATTAAGCCATCTGAAATCACCATATAGTTAGAATCTCCTTTCAGAGCTTTGATAAGCGGGGGGACTATTTCCTGTTCCATTAGGTGCTGTAATTCTTGTTTAGCAAATTTGTATTTATCTGATCGCAGTCTACGCGGTGCCGCGTGAGTATGCTGTCCCGTTATTTGCCGTCGGTCGTATGCTTGACTACTGTATGTTGTAATAAAGGACGGATTGCGCTTGTGTATTGGCGAAGAATGTGGCTGAATTCGCTTTCCGAGGAAAATGCAGCAGCAATTCCCATAGTGAGGTGTGCAATGACAGAAACTTTCAACTTTGTCTTGTCATCTGACAAGGTCCTTTTTGCCAAATTCACTGATAATTTGTAGTGAGTGAGAAAGCACCAATAATGGGCATTTTAACGTCTGCTACTATAAATACTCATTTGAACTCTCGACTCAAACCAAGATCTAACCTAAGTATACGTCTTAATACTAGATCTATTTGTTGCCTGTCGCATATACGCTGAAGTTGAGGCATTTGGGTTTTCTTTTAATATTAGACGTAGCTAGTATGTAAACTTTGCCCTTTCAAAGGATTTTATGAAACACAACTAAATGTGTGTATGTGAAATTTCAAAGTTTTATTAAGCATACCTAAATGCGTGTCTGTGAACTTTCCCCTTTCAAGGGTTTATATAAAACACCTCAAATATGTATATGGGAACCTACCTTTCTTTTCAAGTGTCTTATATTCATCACTTAATGTAGAAACATCCAAATATATTGTTATCTGTTGTTAAATAAATCTTTATCTTCAGTTTCATTTAAAACTCATTTGTTTAAAAGCATTGCTTCATCCTTGCGTTGTTACTTCTGTTTCTATGTACGTTGGGTCAAGATTGTTTTATTCCAGGCAGCACCCAGAATAATTTTCAATCACTGCTATTACCTTAAATGAGTTAGCACCAACGACATAGCATCTTATGCCTCCCATAAGTCAATAACGAGTCTATTTCAAGTATCTCAACAGGTCATTTCCCACAACAATGCCATCCCAACTTCTGAGAAAGACGAGAGCGCTGTTGGGTAACGACTCGATGTCTGACACAGTGTTAACCAAAAAAGAAAACTATGGGTAAAGGAACTTCATACCCATACAAAACATATTTTAGCATCACTTCCTGAAGAGCTAAACCTCGATCACTTAACAGAAATCGATGATAAGATTCGTGACAGCAACTGGGATAACAAAGTATGCTATATAAGGGAACCGCCACCAGACATGCAGAATAAATTATCTCGGATAGAAGAGAAAATAACTGAGCTGACATTTCAACTCCAGAGCCTGGTGAAGCAAAAAGGTAAGACTTTTTTTCGCTCTCGTTCTCATGAACCGCTAGCAGCCATATTATAACTCGAGTGAGTATCGAGAGCGACGTCACTATGATATATGTTGGTATAATTATAAATTTGGAGAAGATGTACGAAAGTTCAGTGAGCCATATGCTTTTAAAGCTAAAACCGAAAGCGTATTCCAGTGAAAGAAACTCTCTAACCAGTGACGACGACTATCACTGGAAAAAACAAGGTTGTGATGATGATGATCATTACACACATACACACAAGTGGGCGTTGCAATCCACCCAGCCACAATATATTTTTCAAGCTCGTGACTAAGTCAAGTTTCCCGCCAAAGCTCTCTGATTCTGTCACGTGATTACGCAATAAACAAACATGAGTTTGTCTCTTCCTCAAAACTCCTTCAGGCCTCGTGCCGAATTCCACCTCGCGTGGAGGTGAGATAAAAATCTCTTTTCTTCTCTATTCTTGCTCCAACATGTAGTCCCGGAGAATTGTCGTCTTGACCTTCCGGTCAGACGTTAAAAAACATTACCACGCCAACATATACGCATTCACGTACGTACGAACTCTTACGAACTTCTCCAACGTACGAACGTTCTCACACATGCACACAAATGTTCACACACAAACACAATGTTAACTAAGTGCTTTGTAAATGTTTTGTTTAATATATATATTTGTTTATATAATATCGGTCTTGTTTGTGTGTCCTTTCTTCACATAAGTTTGGCTTCCTAAACAAAATCAAATAAATGTGGTGGAAGTCCGCCACAAGGTCATCTATTTCAACTCCGTAACAAAATTTACAGATATCTATTTTAGCCGACACAGGAACAGAAGTCAACGTAATACCACTAAAACCAGGACAACAGTTAATACCTACATCGTATAAATTACAGGCAGCAAACCTGTCCAAAATAGACACATGGCGAGAAACCCCTCATTTTAGATTTCGGATTACACCGTGCTTTCTCCTGAATTTTTACTCAAGCCGATAGAAAACACCAATGTTAGGTGCGGATTTTTCTAGCCAATTTTGACATATCTGTGAATATGGTCAATCAAACGTTCACATTTCTACTGGAATTGGCTCAGTTTTATCTGAAAGCTTCTTGAAAATTTCCGGATACCACAACTCCTTTCAAATACACTGACAAAGTGCATCACTCTGCGAAACACTAAAGACCACTGGGCAACTAACTCATTCTATCCCACGGAGACTGAGTCTTTGGGTCTTTTGAATGCCATTCGGTCTACACAACGCAGCGATTAATCGACGAAATTTTACGTGGTTTACATTTTACTTTCGCATACATAGACGATGTTTTAACCACGAGTAAAAATGAACAGGACCATTATGACCACTTACACCAAGTCTTTGAAAGACTACAACTCTTCAGACTCAAAATAAACGTTGGCAAAATCATCTTTAAAGTTAATAAACTCATTTTCCTCGAATATGAAATAGATGACAGGAGCATCTTCACCGGAGAAAATCAGCACAAAATTTTCCTCAGCCGACATTACTCAGGCAAACACGTCGATTTATTAGCTTGATTAATTATTATCGTTAATTTATACCGAAATGTTCCATAATGTTATTAAAAACAAGAGCAAAAATCATATTACAATCATGTTACCTTACACGCATTCAATGATGCTTAAATGTTCTAACAAATAAGTGAGGAACCAGACACTTATATCACACTCACAACAGATGCATCGTTAGAATCTGTTTGGGCTGTCGTACATCAGAATACAAACTGTGAAGCTAAACCCATTTCCTTCTTTTCTGTCAAGCCGAAAATAACTCAAAAGAAGTACAGTACCTTTTCAAGAGAATTTCTAGCAATTTATCTGTCACTAAAACACTTTCGGCATATCTTAGAAGATCGATATTTTTCCATATACACTGACCACACACCCCTCACATATACCTTGCACAGTGACTCAAATATTCACCACACAAGATCCGTCACCTTGATTATATTTCGCAATTCACCTCAGACATCCATTTGTAACAATATGATTTCTCACACATCTTTAGAAGTTAAGTTAAATTCCTTCCTTTTAAGTCCACTCAGCTATTGGAGTTTCGTGGGAATTTTGTCTCTAGTCCATCTTTGAGTGAATTTAAGTGTCAGTATTTTTTTGGCGGGGGGATTTATGCCTAGAGCTGCCTTTGAATTGAGAAACATAAAAATTTTATAAATGATTTTAGATGGTCATAAAAGTAGTCCTACCGTAAGAAAAGTGCGTGAAGGAAGTTAGATCCCAGGATTAACCATATAAGCAGAGGGAGGCAGGAAGTCGAGAGGAAAGTGGGTCTAGCCGTGAAAAAAGTAGGTAGGTGAGCAGAGGAGTTGCAGCTGCTCAGCGGCCAGTGACAGAAGGACCAGTAGTGAGGAATCAGGAGTCGCCGAGGCCAGTGAAGTTATGAAGATAGCAGCTCACCTCTGGAAGCTGATGGAAGGATCCTACGTTTAAGTGAGAAATCGTATTGTTACTTCCATATTTTAAAGAGTCTTGAAAAACAATTGTCTTCATTTTTTTTGTTGTTGTTGAAAGTGATGACGGCCGAGAAGACAAACCTGGGCACATAGCGAGTTAGGTGTATATGCAAATACACTCAACCTTGGATGTCATCATAGGTGTAGTGAGCGATTAACGATCAGAGAACGTCCTCACAAAACTCGTCACAATTTCGCCACGAATGGCGTCACAAATCTGGTGCCGTGACCAGGATAGAGACCCTGTGGAAAAAAAGGAAAGAATAAAATAGAACGTAGAAGTGGAGAAGAAAAAGTCAACCGTTGACTTTAAAAGAAAGGAAGAAGGAAAAACAACGTGGAAATAAGGTAAAAAGGGGGACTGCTGAAAATGAAAGAAAAAAGAAAAATAATTTCATTAAAGAAAAAAATTAAAATAAGGCTGAAAAAAGTGTAAAAAGCTGAACTTGAAAAAAAACGTTGAAAAAAAGTAGTTAATCTTTTTTTTTCGCACACGTCAAGAAAGAAGTTGAAAGCAGACTAATATAGCAAAAGAAAACAAAACCATTAATAGAAGTAAGAGTTATTTTTATCACCCTCTGCCTCTTACTATATCTTGGCAGCCTTATATATATATATATATATATATATATATATATATATATATATATATATATATATATATATATATATTCTCTCCTCATATTGGTCACCAACGGTTATTTTTTTTCATTCTACTTTATTGTCTTAGCGGTATTGTTTTCTGTTAGCAATAGTAATATTTTTTAGTGTTTATTTTATATATATATATATATATATATATATATATATATATATATATATATATATATAACAATGTATATATATATATATATAACAATGTATATATATATATATATATAACAATATATATATATATATATATATATAACAATATATATATATATATATATATATATATATATATAACAATGGATAGAGTAGATATCGATGTTACACTTCGCCCCATTTCTAGAATGGTAGCCGGTGGTTCAAAAATTCCTATATTTTCGAGAAAGCATTCAGAATTTTAGGCTTAGAAGTATTGAAAAAGAAAACCAGAATCCATAACCTAACGTCGACAGAAATTGTCAACTTAGCGTATGACTATACTGATGGAAACGTGTCCGGATATAGGTTTATTCGTAGACGACAATCCTGAAGCTAGTTGGACCGATCTCTTACAACAGCTCACCGCTCCATATGCAGACTATATAAGTGAGGCAGAGGCAGCCAGAGAGTAAATTAGAATTAGACAGGGCGAGAGAGAGAGACGTTGCCCAAATTAGTTAATAGAGTGCTAAACTTGACCAAAATAGCCTTAAAGGACGCAGTACAGAGAGACAGAGAAGCAGTCCAATCACAACTAGCAACTACGAATGTAATTAGAAACACATTCGTAAGGACCTTTGTAGGCAGGGGAGCTCCTTAAACACTTGCAGAAGCATGTATGGTGGCACAATGGAGTCATAGACGGTTTAAGAGAATAGTCTTCCCAAAGGCACGAGCATGGGATGGAATGGCCCGTTAGGGAAAGAGAGAGACCCTATCTCAATGGCAGGGAACAGTGGAGTCGTGGCCGAGCTGGTAATAGTTGTAGTAATAGGGGCCACTCACCTGAGAGGAATAGTTAGAGATCTAACCTAGGTCCCAAGCAAATGGTTTTTTTGGGGTGTTACATTTTATTATAAAAAGATATTCTGATGCTACAATTATAAGTGGTGTTGTCATGGTTACTAAAGGACAACATAAAAAAAATATATATATATATATATTCGAAGGGAACATAGTCAAGAACATAAATGACTTAAAAACCCAAATCTAAACAAATTTTGATATTAGAATTAAATACAAATATGTACACAAAACAGATAACCCAGCAGATTTGCTTTCAAGAGGAATTACTCAATTTAAAAAGATGGATGAATTTTGGGCCCATGTGATTAAGGATGAGAAGAACTGGTCTCTGAGAAAACTTGAATATCTCTCTACTGAATCTAAAAACATTTTCCTTAAAATCTTATTACTATAATTAAGAAGCCTCTGAGAAAACTTTCATTTTCCAAATTCTCCAGTTAGAAAAAAATTAATCAATGTCACATCTTTAGGATTCAGATTCATTTACAAATGCAAAAAAGGGGTCAAAGTGATAACCTGCTACAAGCAAAATTGTATTTAATAAAGGTCATGCAGAAAGAAAATTTCTGTGATGAACTATCCTTTTTGAAAGACCCAACAAAGAGCAAAACTCTTCTCTGGTGAAAAACTTTGATGTCTTTATGAACCAATAAGGTATATTAACGGTGGGCGGAAAGCGGGATGGCTGGTTTCTGGATCCCTCGAGCTAGACAGGATTAAAGATTGTGTTGAGTAAATACACCATTTGCAAGAAATGTAACTATGACCAAATCGCTGCGTGCTTTACTGAATACAACTCTACTCTGCGTTCCCATGCCGTATTTCAATATACGCAGGAATCTCTGTGAAGAACTGTCGAAGATCAGGCTCGACTCATCTCTGTCTTGGTTATTCTTGAAATTTAATTAATTTCAACAACACACATTAACAAGTTGTTGTGGATTCCATGAATGAAATCCTGCACAAATAAATAAACAACGCCAGTAATTGAGAAGTAGAAGGTATATGTACAAGTCTCTGTAAATAAAGCCGTAATCATCTCTCTCTCTCTTTGAACTCTTGTATAACTCTCTGAGAACACCCTCTGTCTGTCTCTATTCTGAAATAGACCCGTTCGCCTGGTTTGAAGGATCTTTTAGGCATTATCGATGTATGCCGGTTTTTATTTTTGCTGGGTAATAGTTTATCAAAAACAGACCGTATTTTGCGGGCAGACATCACTTCAGCTGGCGAAAGGCTAGATGGTGTGTTTCCGTTTGGGATGATTCTGTAGACTTGTAGGAACTGTTGTATGGCTCTTTCTGTTGGTACGTCCTCTGCTTTTTTCAAGACTCTCTTAAGCGTGTCCACAAACCTTTGGTGATATTTTAATATGTTTGATTTGATAAGTCGCACAGAATTCTTGAAAGTCGGTCGAGGTGAATTGGGTACCATTATCCGTTACAAGGCAATCTACAACGCCGAATCTTGCGAATAACTCGTGTAGACAATTAATAGTGTTTTCTGTCGTAGGGTTTTTGTATCTGAAAACTTCTGGCCACTTGTTAAAGCTATCTACCGTTATCAAGTAGTAATATCCATCTATGGGTCCTGCATAGTCCGCATGGATTCTAGACCAAGATTCTAGATTGTCCACCTTAGGCCATGGTTTTTGTATAATAGGTGGTGCCTTTGCTGCCTCTACATTTTTCTACCATTTGAGTAATGTCGTTATCCATATTAGGCCAATACACGAAACTTCTCATTAACGCTTTCATACGATTTTTCCCAGGGTGTCCTAGATGAAAGTCCTTCAGAATTCGTCTTTGTAAAGATTTGGGTATGACCACTCTTTCATTATAAATAATACATGATTACAAATTGAAAAACACTCCGCTAGATTTCTTTCTTTTTCTTCTATTTTTCTCTTTGTACTTTGTATGAATTCATCCATTTCAGTTTCTCTTCTTATTTCTAACAAGGTCACTGGTAATTCCCTTACTGTATTGTTTAGCGCTTTACTAATTTCGTATTCGACTCGCAAAGCCGCTATTACCGAGTCTTCCAGAGGTTCACATTTCGCAGGTACCAATCTAGATAATCCATCCGCATGACCAATTTTCTTCGACGTTTGAAATTATAATTCAATAATATAGTTCCCCATCTCAGAAGTCTGTTGGCTGTGTAAATTGGTAGTCCTTTTTTCGATCCGAATATAGTGAGAAGAGGTTTATGGTCAGTTTGAAGAGTAAACTCTCTTCCATATATGTATCTGTGGAAACGAGTTATGGCAAATATTATGCCTAACGCTTCTTTCTCAATTTGCGAATAATTCCTCTCTGCTGGTAACAACGATCTAGATGCGTGAGCTATAGGTTTCCTTGTGCCATCCTGCATCTTGTGTAATATACAAACTTCCACTCTGTGTGATCTTGCGTCACTAGCAATGATAATTTCCAGTCTGGGATCAAAATGAGTTAGTGCTAGATCAGACGTTAATTTCTTTATGATCTCCTTAAAAGCTTTCTGACAATCTTCCATCTAGTTCCATTTGTTATCTTTTTACAATAATTCATTGAGGAGAGCCCTCAATTTGTGCATGTTTTCAATGAATTCACCGTAATAGTACGCTTGACCAAGAAAGCTTTGCAACTCTGCGACATTTTTCGGCTCAGACATATTTTTTTTTTATTGCAGGTGCCCTTTCCGGATCTGGTTTTCTGCTACTTTCATTGATTATATGGCCTAGATACTTGATTTCTTTTAGAAAAAAATCGCATTTTTTCTCCTTCACTTTAAAACCAAAATCCTGAATTCTTTTAAAGACTTCTTTAATATGCGTTCCGTGTTCTTCTACATTATCGCTTTTGATTAAAATGTCGTCTAAGTAAGCAGTAGCAGAGTTCTGTCCCATGAGCATGGTATCCATAGTTTGTTGAAAGATTGACGGTGCTACTTTTATCCCAAATGGCAATCTGTTAAATTTGTAAAGTCCTTTGTGAGTATTGATACATGAAATTTTTGTACTTTCTTCTTCTACTGGAATCTGAAGATAAGCTTCGCTTAAATCAATCTTAGAAAATACCTTACCACTGTTAAGCTTGGTAAATATTTCCTCGGGGCTTGACAATGAGTGTATTAAACGTAAGAATACAGTCTTGAAGTGAAGATTAGTAGTCCAGGAATACGGGTTAGTAGAAAGTATATGTAGAAGTCTTTGTAAGTAAAGCCGTAATCATCTCTCTCTCTGGACTCTTGTATAACTCTTTAAGAACTCCCTGTGTCTGTCTGCGTATCTCTCAACCTGTCTCAACGTATCTCGATATTTAACATTCCACCCACGAGGAATATATTTGGCACAAGGCCGAGTTTAAAGTGGGTTTCTCCAAGCGCATAGGCTCAGCCAAAAAGTATTCCCTTTGAACCCGCATAAGCCGTTTCGGGAACTGTCTACCTCCCCGGACGAAACTTTGCCCTTCGGCAAAGCTTCGTCCGAGTTCCTCTCTGGCAAAGCAGAGAGTTCGACAGACGTCGCTAACAGTCAAGGACTGTATCGCGATGTATCTCAACAGCAGGTGTTCTCTCTGTCAGTATAAGTATACTTTGGACGAGTCCATCTTATGTAAAAAGGGGAGAACTCCACAACACCCCCTCCTTAGCTTCCTCTCTGGCAAAGCAGAGAGTTCGACAGACGTCGCACACTGTCAGAGACTGTAATCTCAACAGCAAGTATTCTCTCTGTCAGTATAAGCATAATTTGGACGAGTCCATCTTATTTAAAAAGGGGAGAGCCCCACAACACACGTGTAAAAAATACAAATTTTATTTATGATACTGTAGCGAGATCCGCGACGAACGACGGGTCAGCAATAAAAATGTGAAGGATTGTCAATCAGCTGTAGCGGACCCCACCACATTTATTTAACTTTGATTAGAAATGACGTGGAATAGTACAAGCAAAGACGCTGGAGGTCACCATCAAATGCAACGGTCAAATGCAATTTATATTTGACGTAAAATTGCAGATAGCAAAAATACAAGACAGAACGTAACGGTTCAAAACATAACATTTGAATTTATTTGTTTTGATGTACATGCATATAAGCTAAAGGTTTGATAGAGTTATGTCTCTTAGATTTCGGAAATATTTGTACCGGAGCTTACGAAGTTGAATTAATTATTAAACTGTAGTTTTAAAAGAATAAAGTTCCTGTTGCATCTTAGGATAGGTACCTTAATGAGATCGCTAAAAAAGAGTATAGCATGATGAAAAAGATGCCAAACTTGACGAAAACAAAACTTTATCTTCTAAATGTTTATATTATTGTTAAGAGGAAAGATCAAAGTATTTTGAGGGTATTTTATTACATTTTTTAATCGTTCCTAGCACGTCCAAAATTCTCGTTAAAAATCTTGTTTTTTTTGAGTCAGCAAAATTGACAGATAATCAATCAGAAGATCTCAGTTTGAAATTCTTTTAAAAGTCAATTATAATTTTTTCAAAACTTATTTTAAGAAAATCAGAAATTATAATGTTTATTTAAAATATTTTGAAACCAGCATTATTTAGTTTCTGTGCCGAAAATGTGTAGTTTGAAAATTAAACAAAGCAAGTCATAACATTTCGCGTCACTTGACAGGTGATGAATGACGTATTGACGGATTACGTGAGGATAATTTGTTCTACGGAAGGAGAGAAGTGAAATTATTTAGATTTAAGTGAACAAATTATTTACCTCGTTATTTTTAAGGAAAACTTTCAGCGCTTTATTTTTTTTGTACTTAGCTTTCACCTTTACGTTTGCGATGCTTTATAGAAAATATGTTATAAAGAAATTAAAATAAGACTTAAGAGTGAGATTAAATTTCATTTAATTTATAGGTACCTTTCTTATTAAATTTTATCAGAAGTGTGTAGTGGATGTGTTAATTATAATGGGTAAATACTTGTTGAGAATAGGCCGCGTGAAAATTAACGATTTCCACTAACATTAAAATAAGATACAAAACTCAACGGAATGATTTCAAAACATAACAATTAGACTTATTAATGTTTGATGTACATGCATGCGAACTGAAAAGGTAGGACAGAGTCGTGTCCCTTTGATTTGGTAATAGTTGTACCGTAGTTCATATTAAGAAGAAGTAATATTGAACTTGTAATTTAGAAGAATAAAGTTTGGAATTGTGAGTTCTAAAGTTGGTAAAAGTTCAGGTGTGATTTCAGAGTTCGTGAATATTGGTAATTATCTTTAATGTCTGGTCAGCAATGACTAAGACGGGAGTTCCTGATGGTTACATCTTGGCACTTGGTAGCAAGGAATGAGAAGTGCAAGAGCGATGAATGAAAAACTACTACTACTACTCAAAAAGTTCACACGTGTTCGGTTTATATAATGGCCGTGTACCACGTGAGAGGATCACAGCCTATGAGCGGGAAAATAGATTGGTCGCGTGCAGGTGGTTTGATTTGTCGAAACTGACCAATCAACAAGCAAGATTAGAGGTGATTGACCAATGAATACTTGTTATATTTATGTGAAAGTAGGATTTTACTTAACAGATAGGAAGAATGCATTTCCTAAAAAGAGGTAAGGCTGGTTTGTTGAGGAAGATTCCACAAGTGTACATAAAATACAAATTTAAATTTCATAAGATGATACTGATACTTGTAGGTACCCTTCTCAGTTGAAATTGAAAGATCAAATTAACTTCTCACACGTGTTTCGCAAAAAGAAATCTATATCTCAAAAGGACATTTACGAAACTTTACGAATGCGGCTTTTAACTAATTTTATATTTTTTTAACAACTTAAATGTAAAAATCTATTATAATTAAAGAAATAACAAATAATTGTATTAAAAATTCAGTATTTGAGTTAAATACTAGACAGAAAATCAATCCACGTGACTTTTTTTTATTGCACGCATGATCCTGTAGTGGATGAGTTAACTGTGTGGCAATATTTGTTAAGAATAGGTTGCGTGTCAATTAACTATTTCCACTTACATCAAAATTAAAATCCAACCAAATTGTGTATAACATAACAATAAGTTTTATTTAAATTGACGTACAATGTGTACCAAAAGATAGGACAAAGTTGTGTCCCTTTAACTCGAAATGTTTGTGCCTGAGTTCATATTATGAATGAAATTGGATAAAACATTTGCATACAGTTCAATATCATGTACAAGTAGAATATGGGTCTGTGTTACTGTTATGTTTGCAAAGAGTTTAGAAAAGTTATTTACCTTTTTACTGCAATGTTTCTACGGTCGTTCATATATAGAATTTCACTTAATAAATAGTAAATATAATTTACTTTAAGTAAGTAATATCTAAGAAATACTGTCCACAGAATTAGTAGAGTAAATAATAAATTATAGGCGAGTCAGCGTTGAGGTGTTTTTTGTGGCGGCAAAGTTTGGTTTCGAACAACGTGGAGTAAGTTGGCAATTCTCTGTGGCACTGTTGCTGACTTTCTAAAGTTGTTAATTGTCTTTAACGTCTGGTCAGCAATGACTAAGACGGGAGTCGGTGAAGGTTACATCTTGAAACTTGGTAATTACTACTCGAAAAGGTTCACACGTGTTAGGTTTTTATAATCGCTGAGTGACTCGCAGCATATGAGCGGGAAAACAGATTGGTCGCATGCAGGCGGTTTGATTGGTCGAAACTGACCAATCAGCAAGCCAGATTGGAGGTGATTGACCAATGAACACTTGTTATATTGTCTGAAAGTAGAATTTGGCTTACCAGATAGGAAGAGTGCATTTCCTACAAAGAGGTAAGGCTGGTTAAGTTGTGGGAGATTCCACAATCCTTCCGGTCTTCCGTAGATTTGATTTTTACACTGTTATTATTGACACAAATTATTTTTTTTTTATATACTGTTGTTCGTTAGTTTGTAAGCTTTGGAAATTATAATCTGTAAATATTATATTTACTTAATAACAACATTCGTTAAATTTTACAAACTTTTCCATAATTTTAGAAGAATTAACAACATAATGTAAAAATAATAAAATATTTCAGAAATAACAAACAATTGTTTTAAAAACTTATTTTTCATCGAAATATTGCTTTCAGACAATATTGTCCATGTTCATTAAAATAAATAAAAGCAATTAAAATCTTTTGAGATTAAATAATATTTTTGTTTTATTGAGTTTTTGTATGTTACATTCCAGGATTGATTTTCAGGTATAGGTGGTCCAACTATAAAAAAATAAAATAAAATAAAACATGATTTGGTTTCCTCAAAGCCTTGTGCTTGTAACTAATAATCACTAATCTTCCCAAAATTGAAATTATAGAGTTTTCGTACAATTAGTTATGGGGGGTAGGGTAATACATATGAAAAAAAATATTTTTGCCATGACTTTAAAAAAGAAAAATATATTTATAATAAGTTCCATCAATTTGTTAATAGTTTCTGAAAGTTTCATTAAAATCCGGTTTTCAAAATTAATGTCTGTCATACAGAAAAAAATGCGCTAAAATTTTATATATTATTTTACTAGTTCCGGTGACACAAAGAGAAACAAGGTTTTTTTAATCAAAATTTAAAATGTTCTAAAAGGAAGGAAAATTTTTTTTAAATATTTAAAAAATACTTTGATCTTTCCTCTCAATAATAACATAAACATTTAGACGCTAATTTTGTTTTCGTCAAGTTTGGCGTCTTTTTCATCATGCTATACTCTATTTTTAGCGATCTCATTAAGGTATCTACGTTAGAAAATGTGAGTTGGAAAAGTAGGTAGAGTTCAGAAGAGTTAAGAGTTCGTACGCGTGAATGTTGGTAATGTTCTTTAACGTCTGACTGCACGGTTAAAACGGGAGCTCTTGAAGATTACATCTTGGCAGCAAGGGAGGAGACGAAAGAGAAAACGGAGAGAGAAGTCTTACTCGTGTTTTGTTTATATAAGATTGTGCCACACGTGATCGGCTCCAACCTTGTGCGCGGAAAAATATCATTCCTCGCGTGCAGGCGATCTGATTGGTCGGAACTGACCATTCAGCAAGCTAGTTTTGAAGAGATTAGCCAATGAATGCTTGTCGTATGATCTGTATGTATGTATGTGTGTGATGGCAATCACTACAATACTATGATTAAGATCATGAACACATAAACAAAAGGAGTAAATATCGGAGGAGAGACGAGAAGTTCCATCTCATTTGACCTGATTATCACAGGTGCCATCATAGTTCTATCTGAAAGTGCGTTATATCGCTGATCAACACAAACCTGACCTATTAAGATCTGCTTTGAGTCACTCATTCCAATGAATAATTCCTTTATCAAAATTAATACTTAAGTCAAACAGACCTAAGACTGTACCTAATGACCAATCCCATCCAAGCTTAAAATTCCACCTCTAACAATATACTCCATAAGTGACAAACCAGATAATTCATGGTATTGCAGCATTGTTTCAACATAAAAATATTTTTTTCTTTAGAAATAATTAAATCGCCAGTCAACCTTTGACACCAGTCATGGTATCATACAAAGGTTTCGCCTGTTATCCCTGGTTGACTAATTTGCTTAAAAAAAACAACTATGAAAACACGGGAATCAATTATACAGTACAACTGTGGGTACACAGAAATGGAAAAGCTGAGAAAATGCATTTGTCAATATTCATTACTATAAGAAGTATATATAGAGAGATTGTGCAAAACATGGGGACCAAAGCATTCGTGCAAGCATTTATTAAATTCTGTAAATCGTATGGAGTGCCTACTCAAATCTACAGCAATAATGCAATATCTTTCAACAGCGCTCTGGGTAAAGACATTTGGATAGCAATTAGTTCAAAGAAACTTTTATGAACCACATTATTAATCATATAAACATAGCCTTGTACTTCCCATAGATGGGAAGTGTGTGTGAAAGAATGACCTGCCTTATTTATCCTTTGGTATTTCCCACTCTAAACAGTTTCCTACATCCATTCTTCCTTGAGTTACATGGATACTTGAATCAGCTGATCTACTCTTCATTACCAGGACCAGTTATCTTGCATCATTGACTTGCTACAACAGAACTTTAACTCCCCTTTTCTTTCCAATTGGAAAATAGTCATCCGGTTGGTTCACTCCTTCTAACGAGTCTCTATTTTTCCACCAATTTAATTGTCAAGAACCGCTTATATCTCTACAAGCGTGGATCTGAGTAACAACACTCAGGGAGATATTGTTAATCGATTCCTTGGAAGAGATGGTGGTGTGTGTGTGTGGGGGGGGGGTGCAAAAACAGACATAGAAAACTGGCACTCAGGACTACGCTCGGTAACCGCCGCCAGTAACCTTAATCAACATTTGTTTTTCCCGCCATTCCCTCGAGATCGAAGGCATTTTTCGACAAAACAAAGTTAACATTTTTAACTGCGAAATTAATGAAAAATGATACTTATTAAAGAATTAATCACAAAATTACTGTTAAAAATGAAATTCAATAAATTTAATATTTTACAACTATTAAACATATACCACAAAAATGTAAAGAAGACATTCTTGTCAATATAGACTTTTTACTTTTTTTAGATTATTTTAAGCAGCAAAATTCACAAAAAGAATGTCATTATTAAGAAATCTGTCACAGAAAGTTAATTTTTTTTCTTTATTCTATTATTCTTTATTATAATAATGAATATTTTGACTATAAAATTCATTTTTTTAGGAATAATTTATGAAATATGTTGGTACCAGCCTTGTAAGAACACAATGGGGGAGGATGTGATCGATCCGCACCCTCCATAATTCACCTTATTTTTGTCTGGAAAGATGTGTGCGATGAAATTTTCTTTAAAATGTTTGTGTGTGCATTCTACGGGCTGGGTGGAAAGAAAAATAAGTATTTCTCTCTCTCTCTCTCTCTCTTTACACTTACAATTTATCTCTCTCTATCCTTTTCTTTTTTGTCTTTTCATGATATCGCTGTTTCTCAGACGACTAATTCTTTTCGGCGCAAAGTTCTTTCTCTTTAAATCCCTTTTTTTCTATTGCATGCTAATCTTGTTATTCTTTATTTTATAACTCATCTCATCGAGAACGAAACAAGTTATTGAGGTCGGCTTCCTCATTGTCTTTGATATTCTCGCGATTTCCGTTCATCAATTTCAAGTATAGCAATGCATGGCCGGGGCATATTTTTCCTTTTCCTTTCTTCGTATATCTTCTATGCTTATCAATAAACTCATTTTTGTTCTTTCAGTTTTTCGCGAACATTCAATTCTGGTTTAACGAGCGTGATCTGATTCAAACTTCTCAGGAAGATGCGTTTGTTCCATTCTGATTCTGTTTTCACTGTCAGTTAAGAAACAAAAGGGCTAAAGTTTCTTATATCTTTCTGACTGTTTTCGTAAGCTCCCCGCATGAGTTGGCTTGGATGTTAGCTTACATTATTCGCCAAATAACAGGCACGTCTTTTTCCGACTAGAATTTTCGGCCAACTAAACTTACAATAAATTTCTCCTCGTGGTCTCGGACTCCCCGCCGTTTCGCATCATACGAGAGCATGGGCCAGTCAGCATTCTGCTCATATAAAAGCCGTTTGTTGCCAAGGAGCTGTTTGCCAGTTTATTACTATTAATAACAAGACCGTTTCAGAGGAGCTTGGCAACCGCCAATCGACCCGCACGCGACCATGACACTCTTTAATTTCCAGACGTCTAGTCTATATCCGCTGATATATATGAGAGAGAGAGAGAGAGAGAGAGAGAGAGAGAGAGAGAGAGAGAGAGAGAGAGAGAGAGAGAGAGAGATTGATTGATTGATTCTACTTTTGAGGAAATGTGAATTTGACCAGCCCCAGGGTCCAAATTCGTAACATTACCCAGTGTAAAAACATTACCAGATTTGACATCAGAAATTTAAAAATTAACTGCCTGTAATTTTCTTGGGGATATTTTAGTGAAATCTCTAAAAATCTGTTGGTATTTTCCCCGGTCGCGTGTGTTGTGTACTCGGCAGTGTGAATGAAATGAACAAAAAAAAAACAAAAAAAACAAGGCTTGAAAATAATAGTTCAACAACTTTTATTTGGTTGAAAGTGGAGTGAAGAATATTAGTATTGGCGGGGAAAAAAGAGTTTTCCCAGTTAACATTGTTCTTGAGTGTAGGTAATTGTTTGTAGCGAGAGAGATTTCTCCGCCGGTTTCTGTGGGTGAAACAAGAAATCTAAGGCTGAAACTGCTTGGACAGGCCTCGTCTTTTGCAAAAAAGGGGGTTGAGTGTAGTTTCTTTTCGTGTGCTTCAAAGTGAGATGTCTCCGCTGGTTCCGGCAGGTGGAACAAGAAATCGAACATCAAACTGCCAAGACAGACCTTGTCCTCTGCAGTAAGGGTTACGTTTAGCCCACCCGAACTGATGAAAGTATAAAAAAAAAAAAAGAAAAAAAGACAGCTGGTTGAATGTACAAGCAGCTGAAATTGAATGAAAAATAGAAAGACAGCTTGCTGAATGTTGAGGCAATTGAAATTGTATAAAAAAGAGGCCGAATAGTGCATTCTGCTGTTATAACAGCCGAATAGGCTTTTATAACCTCAGGGATTTCCGGTTGTACCCTGCTGATTATTTCCGTTTCTGAATCGAGCAAGTAAGGATGCCCCCACATGCTACAATAGCCAACAAGTGAGATAGTTTTTTTTTATATCTTCCCCTTAGAAATGAATACAATAAAGAATTTATCGTGTATGCCACATTATCCTAATCATATTATGTAGGAAGGAATGCTCCTGTAGGTTTAAGGCTGTAAGTTTAAGTTTAGTGGTAACGCACGTGGAAAAATTATGTTTTGAAGAGAGGGAGAATTAATTGCTGACTACGTTAATTCTTTTTTTTAACTAGAATTAGGTGCACTAAAATAGTTATTAAAATGATCAATTAAAACAGGTGTTATTAAAATATATAAGAATCATTTAGTGGAGGTCTTCTTTGGTCGTAAGCAAACAATTAAGGACAGTTCGTTTTTCAGAAGTTGTTTGGTCCTCAGATTTAAAGACAGGTTTATGAGGCATCCAAATGTAGTCTTCAAACCTGTCAGGAGGTACATCTATGATACCCTTTCCTTCTTGCTTGGCAAATACTTCAGCATAGAGATTCTGCTGCTTTAAGTTTTTAAAACAAAAAAGGGACAAAATTATTTTATTCTTCCTCCTAAGACAAATTTATACAATAATAATTCACTATAGACTTTTTAATCTGTTCAAGTTTTTTTTTGTCATAGTCATAAACGGGGTTTTCTTCATTTAAAGCATTTATTGTTTTATCAATATCAATTAAATATCCCTCAATGCAGATGTCATTATCCCACTTGTTA
Organism: Acanthosepion lycidas; assembly: GCA_963932145.1. Classification (NCBI taxonomy): domain Eukaryota; kingdom Metazoa; phylum Mollusca; class Cephalopoda; order Sepiida; family Sepiidae; genus Acanthosepion; species Acanthosepion lycidas. Next base: position 74,462,097 of record OZ010573.1, read on the forward strand.
GAGTCACAAAGAGAGTTTTAAAGAACAACATGCACGCAAGTACAACTCTTAACTCTTCTGAACTCTTACCAACTTTATCAATCCATATTTCCTAACATGCTAAAGGAACTTTATTCTTCTAAAACTACAGTTCAATAGTTAATTCAATTTATGAGCTCAGGTACAAATATTTCCAAATCTAAGAAACATAACTCATTCCAGTGGCGTAGCTAAGTGGGTGCCGGGGGGGGCGCCGGGTGCCAGTACAGGAGGGGTGACACAATGTCACCCCCAACAAAATTTTTCAACCAGGCTAAGGTGCCAAAAATAGTCTGAAAACAGTGGTGGAGACACAGGGTTTCGCAGGTGGGCATATGACCCCCCCAGAAGTAATTTATGACCCCCCAGTTTTGTCCCCCCGTCAGAAATTTTCTAATAAATTGTCGGGAAATTTGTGAGTAGGAAAAATAGCAATGTTTTCAGCTTTCATGTGTTTTAGTTGCTACAATCTTGGTTACTAACAAGACATTGTTGTAACATTTTATCGGATGATATGGTGTTTTAACTCTGCATCATTAATAACAACAAAGCGAAATACGAAGCCAAAAGTGCAACAATTTCAGTCTTGCCTGTGTATCAATTCGCTGAGATACAATTTTCCATTGAGTTAGCGATATACTTTTGAATATATCTACTAGTGTTGGGACGATTAATCGGAATCGAGAATCGGAAAAATCGGAACTTTTTGGGGTATCGGAAACGGTATCGGAATCGGAAAAATTTGTGCCTATTTTCCGATTCCAAAAACGATTCTTTTAAATTTTTAACTTAATTTTCCATTATTGGTACTAATGATAAATATTTATTCTTTTTAAATTATCACTAAAACTAAAATCATAATAACATCAAAATACGATGTAAATTTATTTTACTTGTATAAAGAAAAAGAAAAAAATAAACTTTGCATAAATTCTCTAGGTAACCTTTAAAAGAATGCACTTGATTTACAATGTTCCGAAAAATGCTTAAAAATTAAATAGAACATTTTTGTCAAGAAAAATACTTTCAAACATCATTGATAATTAAATGGTACCCAGAAAATGATGCAACGGAAAATTGGACACCGGAAAATTAGCAACAGAAAATTACGTCAACCATGAGCCAGTCGAGACTATCGGATCTGGCTGTGCTGTCCATTGAAAACGAACTTACAAAACAAACAGATTTTGACGATGTCATTGACCAGTTTGCCACAAGGAAAACAAGAAAACATTCATTCTAAAACCATAGTATCGAATGTCATTCTTTTGTGTATTGCCGTGTTTTGTATTGAGTTGTTCTGAAAGTGAACAGTTGCATTTTAAAAATCTTTTGATTTGAACTGATTATTTTGTGGTATTGGATTTTGTCTTGGATCATACATGTAAACAGTAACGTACCGGTCAGTAGAGTAAAGTAGAGGTAGAGCATGTATGAAAATTTAGCTACAGCTAACCATTCAGCATAGGGTGAATCGGGGTCATTGGGGTAACATTTGAGCGGACCGCCCCGGGTGACGTTAACTCCTGTGCTGGCACCCGGGGCGGTCCGTCCCACCCCTACCTACGCCACTGAATAGAGATATACCCTCTCTGGTTCCTAATTTAAACCTGAAGTTTTATATCCTATCTTATTGCTTAGATATTGTCATTTCACTGATTTAGTCATTATGGATTGGCATGCCAACTGCAAGCATTTGGGTATTTGTAAATTGCGCCTGTCTAGTTTTTGGATTAATAACTCAAGACACTGTTAAATTTGTCATTTTCTCTTGTAGCTTATGTAGAAAATATAATGCTATGTCTTTAATTACCCTAAAGTTACAAATCTACTCAAACACAGAATTAATTTTGCTAGACCATTTTAGACATACTGGGATTGATTTCACTGGATATTTGTGGATAGAAGATGGGAATGAAATGAAAAAATTGTACATTCTAATTTTTACCTATTTTAATGTGACAGCTATTCATATGGAATTAATAAAATATATGTCTTCTCATGCGGTGATTCTTGCCTTTGTAATATTCTTTAATATATATGGAGTTTATACCCATATATGCACTGACAATGCACATTCATTTATTACTGGCCGTAACCTAATTAAACAAGTATTTATTTCTGATGAATTTGAAGGAAAATTTAGATCTTTTAACATTAAACCATTATATTTTGCCTGATTTGGGAACATTTTATTAAAACTGTAAAAAGTTGTGTGGAGGTTGTGTTAATGATTAAATTATATTGATAAAAAATTGTTGAGTAAATTAGGATGCGTGATTTCCTCTCACATTAAATTTTAGTATTCAACAAACATAGAATAAGGACAACATGAGAAGCAACAGTTTTTGCACAACAATGAATAAAATATTTATATAACAAAGAGGTACAAACAACTGGAGTAAAAAGGAAGTTTTAAAAAGTTCAAACATCCTTTTATGTTTAGATGAAAATTTATCAAAGTTCTGGTTTGATAGATTATAATTTGTTGAATGGTCTGTACAATAATCAGAAAGTATGTTTTGGTATTATAGTAATTCAAGAAAAAAATAAACATTTCAAGTTTGTATTTGAAATAGAGAAATATTGTTTACGACTTACTTTAAGGTTTGCGGAATTGTTGCTCTTTGATTTGCTTTCACTGGTTTGAAGATAATATTCTGTAGTTGAAATAAGTGGTTCTTAGCAAGCTGTGTTTATGTTAATTGCAATAATTAACGTTGAGCTTGAAAGCGTATGAAAAAGATTCGTGTATTAAGTTGAATGTGGAAAACTTGAGTTGATTGTGGAAAACTTGAGTTGATTGTTCGTCATAAAATATTGCTGTGTGAATGAGCGTTCTCTCAGGCTGGAATCATGTTAAGGAACTTTAACGTAAAGCCTGGAGCTGTATGACGATTTCAAAGGATTCCGATCAGTGCACTTCAGATTGTACCCTGCTGAATATTTCCATTGACGCTTCTGCTGAAATGAGCTGAGTAGGAAGCCCACACATGCTACAATAGCCAACAAGTGAATTAGTTTTTCATAAATCAGAAAAAGGTGTATTCTTTTAGTTAATAAAGTGTATGCCAAGATTGCGCAAACAATATCATGGAGGAAAATTATTTGGTTTGTCTGAAAACTTTGAGGGATTAGCAAAAACAGTATTGGGTAACATGGTAAAATGTTTAAATGAAGGAGCAACAATTTTATTTAAAATGATCCCAGTTGCAAAATCAGAGGCAACTTTTTTTATATAAAATTTTTTTATATATTGTTGATGCAATCAAAGTCTAGTAATTGCAGTTGTATGTGACAATAACAGGACCCGTCAATCTTCTTTTCCCAAAATTTGACATTGTTTTTTTTAATAAGCCTTGGGTAACTAAAAATGATTTGTACTTACTTTTTGATTATGTTCACCTTTTCAAAAATATTCAGAATAACTGGATTACTGAAACTACTTCTGAATCATTGTTTTACTAGCAGGGACTATACAGCGATGCCCGGGTGTCATATATGTTGAATATACCCAGCAATTCTATTTCTTTACCCTGTTACCACTTCCCAGGACGTAGAGTAGTGTTGGATTTTAGGAGGCAAAAAGATTTGGTAGGTTTTGATTGTTAAGCAGATCAAACCGTTTTTCCTGGAGGAACAGTAGAAACCATCAGTTAGCAATTTTCATCCTGGACTCACTTTTAAATTGCATATGGGATTACTGCAAAGCCCTTGGATACACAATGTTTGATTTTTTGTCCCCTTGTACTAAGGTGTAAAGAGATTCCGCCGATTCTACCCTAGAACAACCTACATAAAACTGTCTGTGGCTAAAGCAAGGTGAAGTTAGGTTCAGACCAACAACCGCCATTGATTGTCCTTGAGACTTATTAATAGTCATTCCGAAACACACTCTAACTGGGAATTGAAGCCTTTTAAATTCAGTTGTACAATCTGATTGAAGTAAGGGGTATTCTAGGAATGAAAGTCACTTCTCCTTTTGCTCTATCAGTTAGTATGACAGCTTCTATGACATGAGGTTGTATGCGTTTGACACAGAGTCTTGTTCCATTAGATAATCTTGGAGCATCAAGATTCCGGAGCAACATAATAGGGCATCCAACTTTTAGGCTTAACTTGTGTGTTGGCATACCAGAAAATTCTAAGGAATTTAAAATTTTTATAGGGTATTGCACAGCCTGTTCATCATACAAAGTTGAATCCACAGAATAGAAAGGTTTTCCTTACCTGGATTTCATTGAGCAGTTAACATGCACCAAGTCGTTTTATGCACTAGAATTGCTCTCTCAGTTAGCCCTTCATGATTCACATAGTTTTCTGCTATATTTGAGTACACCTCGCTCCTCAGTTCAACTGAAGATTCAATTAATGCTAATCCTGGTAGAATTACAATGTTGTCATGGCATTTCTTATTCTCAGTAGTAGAGATGCAAAATCAGCAGCCCATTGGGTATAAGATAAATTCTCACGTTAGTATTTAACGTTACTGTCTTGATGTCCTTCCACAAATATGATAATTTAATGCAAGTGTTGAGTTCTTCTGCGGGGTTTCCACATGAAAGAACTGGATGTGTTTTTTGGAAATCACCTGATAATAAAAGCGTAATGGCACCTATCAATACATCATATCTATTGAGATCACGCAATGTTTTATCTAGAGCTTCAAATGCTTTTTATGTGCCATTGTGCATTCATCCCATAATCAATGAACAATTCTGTAAAACTTTTGCAGAATCTAATCCACTGTGTATTTGGCAAATTGACATTATCGTCTCTGGTTAAAGAAAACGGAAATTTAAATGCCGAATGTGCTGTTCTTCTACCAGGAAGTAGTGTGGCTACAATACCTGAGGAAGCTATGGCCATAGCTACTTTGTCTTTTGATGTCATTTTGGCAATAATCAACTTACTAACAAATGTATTTCCTGTGCCTCCTGGTGCATCAAGGAATATTAGACCACCTTGCTATTTTTTACACAATCAAGTACAGCACGATACACATGTCTCTGTTCATTATTGAGTTGTGCGAAACCATCATGAACAATTTCTTCTTGCTGATGTGGCTGATGACTAATTTCTTGCATCCATGCATTATTGACAGGGTGTGCATAAGTTCAATCAGGTGAGTCAAGACCCAAGTTCACAAGAGTTTTGCCATTAATATGAGAAGTGATATCTTCGATACCAATCAGAGCCATATTGAAGATGACAGGAAAACTGTATATCAACTCCAGGATATTTTTTGCATTCATGAAGAAGAAAATCATCGCTTAAGGATTCTTTATCTGCATCCCAAAGTCGTTTTGGATCTGACACTGCACATGTAGTCAAAAAAATGTCTCAGTTTACTTGGCGATTCCGATATAGATGCTTCCTGTGATGTAGCATTCAAGTATAACTTCTCTTTATTTTGTAGATGGATTGACAGTTGAATAACTGGGGGATGATGCTCATGTATATGGAAGTTTAGTATTCTCCAAATGGCTATATATATATATATATATATATATATATATATATGAATATCGACCAGTTTCATATTTCTCAACTTCATCATGGTCATTTTTCTCAATTGTGATGACAGCTTGGTCACTTCCTTTATTTACATATTTACAAATATATTTAATAGATTTCACACTGTTACAATATTCGACATTGATATGGACATTAAAAATCTTACAAAGGAGACTATTGTATGGTATAACCCAACGGTTGTCCACAGTAACTGATTTATTTCGATGTAGGATAATTATGTCTCAAAGCCTCCAACCTCAGTAGATCGTCCGAGATATTGCGGGTAGTCATCACTGTTAGACTGAGTTTCATTTAATAACTGCCTCATACTTCATGCATGCTACATGACAGTTTATATTTCCACATGGCCCATGAATTCTGTGATATTATGTAAAACTCGATCGACCACAGGGTTTTGAATTTCTGCATTGATAACAGGGTCAATGTCAGAGGCTCTCAACTTACCTCCAAGCCAAACCAGACAATGAGCATGTGGCAATCTTCTTTTTTGCCACTCAACATTGTACGCATAAGCTAGTACCGCTCCAAAGATACAGCCATCGGTTATCAATTGCATAAGGATAGGTAGTTTCTGAGGAAAAAAACTCTTGTTATAAGGTCATGACGATTATGTGGTACTTGATTCTGAAAGAGTTCATGCATAATCTCTGACCATTTTGGATTGCAGGTAAAAGTTATAAATAAATCTGCAGTTCCATGTTTTCTAACATACACCATCGCATCTTGGGTACGTTCAAGCATATACTGAGGTCCTCCAGTAAACGTTGCTGGTTGGATTTTCAGTTGACTAACATTTTCGACATTGCCACCATTAATTAGGGAGTCCCTCAAATGAATGTAGTTGGCTAATCTGAGATCCTTTTGATGATTTTTAACATACAGAAGCCTCTCATTCTCTATTTTTGGCATATATATCGACTATGTACTGATGAAATAAATTCTTACATTTATTTAGTAAGCAGTAGAGAAGCTGAGGATGTAGGGAGCGGTCTGCCCCTGGCGGCACTTTTGGTCCGTGGTGAGTTTTCAGAAAAGAAAAAAAAAATAGCATAATTACAATAATTTTTGAAAAAAAAAAAATACAGCGATAAGGAAGAAGATAGAGTTCCAATGAAGCCAATTTGTCTTTGATATGGCTGGTTTTAAGCAATTAAAAAAATTGTCTCCAAAACGTGCTGTCGGCTGATGGGGATAAACCATACTTACAAGACATGAGCAAAATGTGTGAAAAAAATTTGAACATTTTTAAAGGGCTTGATGTGGGATTGGATTAAGTGAATTTAGTAAACACAGTTTTTTCACAGAGAAATTCAGAATTCTAGTGAGAATTCCAGACTTTGGGTCAGTTTTTAGCATTCTGCTACCACTTTTTTTTATGTGGATTTATGTGCAACGCTGTGCAAAAAGCGGATCACAGAGCTTATCCTGCTTCATACATATTTTCAGAAAACCTCAACTTCTAATTGGTCAGTTAATATTTAAATCATGTTCTCAACTACATCCGAATAACATCGACCTAGTTCGTAACCTGACTAAAAACATTCTGCCAAATTTTGTTTATGCCTTTTGGAGCTGATCAAAGGATTAAGTTGATTATAAATACCAGACAAATTCGTTCTTCTTCTCCTCACTTGATTTCTCTTCTCTTAGTAAATGTAGCTGTAAAAGAAATCGCGTCACAACCATTTGCGTGCGGACGCTATGAAAACATATTCGCACAGGCACACACACATATATGTACGAACGAAACTTAATTACAAATATCACGGAACATTCACTCCTTCAACTTTTCTGAAGCAAAAAGTAAATCAAGACATACGAACAAACACTTTCACAGTGAGAATTTACAAATTACTAGCATTTGCTAAACCAGTTCACAACGCTTGTATTATTACTGCAGTGAAGTACAAAGTTAGAATTTTAAGTTCAACATGAAATAACTTCACTGTAATTCAAGTTAAAACATTCAACTAAACCACTCACTCACTAACTTCTTCTGGAACTTACTAAAAACTTTTCAATCACACTATTGAATCTTCTTACGGAAACTTAATTACAAACATTACATTATGAATATTCAACTCCAAGCAATGGAAACTAATTAAACATTACGGAACGTTCACTCCTTCAACTTTTCTGGAGCTAAAATTTTATCAACATATTTTCAGCTTTATAGAATTCTTTCAACTCTCTCACAGTGAACATTTTGAGCAGCAAGTTCATTCAACTTTTTATGAACTCAAATAAAAAAATATTTCATTAGTAAAGACTTTAATTCCAGTCAAAGGGAAGTAACCCCTATGCTTGTACATCATTATATACTTAAATATAAATATAAATCTTGTTATAAAACCGTTTTGTCTTCCTTCTTATTGTTTCATATTTTGTGGTATTTTGTGTTAAATAGAAACTCTAGAGGTCATTTAATGCCGAAATTAAATTCTATCGAGAGCAGCACCTCTACAAGTTCTTTGATTTTTGATTTTTCATGTCTGTGAACTGCCAGTGAAAAAAAATTAAATAAATAAGTGAACCAATTGTTTTTTTTTATCTTATAATAGGCCTAGCTTTAATACGGATATAAAACCGTTACTTTTCATAAATTATAAAATAGATAGATAAATATGTAAATGCTGCTTGTGTACTATGTTGAAAAGATTAATGTGGCTGCGTGTTGAAGAGCATTTAACATTTATACATTATTGAATCAAGGAAAAACAATGAGAAAACAATTTTTGTTTCAACGATAAAATATATATTAAAAGCAACAAATACAAAACAATTTTGTAATGTGTGAATATTAAGGAAAAGAAGGTAGTTTCCCTTTATCTGTTATAAGATAAATGTAATTAAGGATGTTTCTTGAATAGAATGTTCAAAGTTCTATGTTGAAATAGAATGTTGCATTCAGAAAAACATACAGTTAATTCAGTTTTGTGTTATTTGTATAACTAACAGAGTGTTGGTTTGTAACTTGGCTTGTTCACAGAAAACGAATGGTGAAATGTAATTCAAGTTCTGTGTGTGTGTGTGTGTGTGTGTGTGTGTGTGTAGTGAGTAGAATCAATAATCTGTGTAGACGCGTGTAAGTTGCTGGATTCTACTGTCTATTTTTGGAATAAAACACTGTTTTTATAACTATTGGTAGGCTCCAGGAACAAAGGCGGGAGAATTGAACGAACACAGAAAATATATGATTGGATGAAAAATTAACCATTCGGAAATTTTTTAACAAAAGCATGTTTGTGAAATTCATGGCAGAAAAATTCAATGTGGTGACTGCGATTAGTAAATTGTCCTGCGGTAAACAGTATTTATGGCAAATGTAGTAGTAGTCAATAAATTGAATTCCAGTGCTTTAAGGATATCACATGCATTCCAATTTTAAAGAAAATTGAAAATTAATATATATTTTTAAGCGTAGAAACTTTATGTAAAGTCCAAAACTAGCAGTTTTTTTTTCAATTTAGAAGTTTTCACGGTAGTAAAACAATGCAATGTTTTAATTTTTTGTTTATCTAGTTGGAGTTTTATCAAACAAAATAGACTAAGAATTAAAAGTATAACATTTATTTCTGTTTTTAAAAGTGAAATTAATTTTATTGGACTTTTAATTCTTAGTCTACTACTTTGCTAATAATAACCTTGTTGCGGCCGCCTAAAATGGAAGAGAACAGGGAACTTCGACCATGACCTTTCCGATCGTGTTCCCTACACACTGTGTAATTTAGTCTCATTTCGTTTTAGAATTGGGCTAATTACTTTTTTGTTCTGTTTGTGTTACGAAACTAGTCATAATACACCTCTTAACATTTTTAGACCTTTGTTTTTTTGTAGCAAATCTCAACTCATTTTTAGCATTTTTGCAAGACCACGTTGTTGTTGGTCTCCCTTAACATAACACAGCGACTTCTCACTGAATTTGGGGTCGGTATGCAGGCTCCTTTGTGGCCAGGATGCCGAACCGGGCTGCATATTAAGTTACACGCCCATTTCTTTTCTTTTTTTATGTCTGCCAACGGGACACTTTCTTTCTCTTTATACTTCTATCTTTATTCTGGCTTTCTTTGACTCTTGGCATTCCGTCCGCACGTCATCCGTAACCTTTCCCGTGCACTACGGTTATGATTACTACAGATAGCTGACCAGCTGATACGCAACGCCAGCACCGGACATTCGATATACCCAACAACATCGCAACGCCAGCTTCCCGGCACTGACCAGATCCCGACGCCAATACCGAGCACTGCATCGCAACACCAACTCCTCATTCCTGCCCGACACATCCAGTCCAAAGCCCGACCGGCTAACCAGCAGCGATCACCTGCAGCACCCAACGATCGTCCAGCGGCGATCACCTGCAGCGACCAATGATCATCTGCGACGACCAGCAGCAATCATCTGCAATCATCTGCAACGACCAACCTTTCCCGTATTCACTCAGGACCAACTCAACGTATTCAACTCAACGACCATCCTTTCCCGTATTCACTCATACCTTTTCCGTATTACTATGGGAGGTTCTGACACCGACCTCAACCAGCAATGCCTGCAACTCAACATCGACATGACCGGAACACCGTCGACACGACTGGAATGCTGTCAACCTCAACATCCAACCGTTGACACGACCAGAACTTACGCACCTCAGCATCCCGTCGTCGACCATGACTCCAAACCGTCAACGTGACCGGAATGTCCGCAATATCTTTCCAACCGTAGACACGACCAGTCCGAACACCATTACCAGACCAATCTACCCCACGGCCTCACCTTTGTAAATAAACTTAGCATTAATCATACATATCCTTGTTCTGTTGTCCATTTTGTCAGATTTCAGGTCTTTAACTCGAAAAGCATTAGCGGGCCTTTTGTGACTTCATCATCTACGATATGGGGGCACTCGGGCACGGCCACCGATAGCGAAAACCTGCTCGATAGTGACATGACGTCACAAAAGTAGTTCATGCAGTGAAACAGACAGTAATCATAATGTAACGAATAATTGTAAGAAAAAATTGGCTTTAGAAAACTTTTTAAAAATACATTTATAAAAAAGAAACAGAATTGGATTTTATACAGAACTTTATTTCATATAAATTTTTTAAAAAATATCCGGAAAAGAAATGTTGCTAAATGTTTTGTTAAAGTAAAGACATTAAACATAATGTTACATTTCATCTAGAATTTGTTCATTATTTTATTTGTTTCAAATTTGAAAACATTTTCAAAATCATAATCAGTATTGTTTTAATTTGCATGTTTTTATCTTAATTTTAATAATTATTCTGTAAAGATACAATATCGTAATTATTAATGATTATTATTTTAGAGCGACAACTCAATTATGAATTAGGAAACAAACAAACAATTAAATAAACAGACGAGCAAATTACAAGTAAATGATAAATAAGAAACAAATAAACTAAATACAAGAAAGTGTTTCAGATTGGCGAATGTATTTTGTGTATCAGAAGGTTAGGCTTAGAAATGTAGGTGTTCAGAAGACATTCATCCACAACAAATATAAAAATAAGAACATTGGAGGTAAAATCATTCAGGAGGAATAAAAAATGACAACATGATTAAAGGTTTAACAAATAACATTCATTTTATCAATTGAACATACACAATCAAGATAGATATTTCTGATCAAGTGCGACCAGTTGTAATAAAATATGTTGAAGGATTATGCTGAGTTTCAATGTGTGTAGGCTTGTGGTTAGGATTTGTGTATGAAATTACACAAGATGTTTAATTGTATTACAAAATGTCTTTTGTGGGAGTTCAGTCACTAGTGATTATGTGTGCGTTTGTTAAAGTTACTGTTCAAAGTTTGTAAGGGTTGTGTACCTTTAACTGTTGTCTTGATGTTGGATTAAGATTTACAAGTACTATTTAGTATTCACTTTCTTTAGTATGTTGTAAGTAATGTTTCTGAGAGAGCGAAGTACTGTTTGTCGAGTCAGAAGAATTAGCGCGCGAAAAGTGTAGTTAGGTCAAAGTTTTGGCTAGCGTGGATTTGTTTAGCATCTCTCCAGGATTGAAGTTCTGACTGTTTGAATTGAATCAAAACGCTCCTATTTATTGAGTTTTTGGTCTCAGAATCGGCTCCAAAAGCGGTACGCGGGAAAAAGTATTTTTGCTCAAACTTGCTGCAGTTTTAAGGTCTCAACCAATGAAAAACCTAGTTTGCTGAAACTAAGATGCTGATTGGTTAAGTAAGAGGTGATTATGTGTGAAAAATGCATTATCTCGGAGGGGTGACAGGTAGGTATGGAATATTCCATCAAAAGTAAATAAATTTGATACAAAAAAGAGATTTAAAATTCAAATAATACTTATAGAAAAGTAGGTTACAGACAGAATATTTTAAGACTGAAATTCGTTCATGATTTTAATTGTTTCACATTTGAAAATTTTTTATAAATCATAATCAACATTGTTTTAGTTTGCATGTTTATATTTCAATTTTAATAATTACTTTGTAAAGTTACAATTTTTGTAATCATAAAGAGATTATTACTCAAATACAGTAACAACTGAATTATGAATTAGGGAACAAACAATAATTAAATAAACAAATTATAATTAAATGATGAATAAATAAAATAATTATGATGAATAAATAAAACAATTAAACATAAATATAAACAAATAAATACAAACAAGCAAATAAATTAGATGCAAACAATAAATAGATTTAAAAATCAAATAATACTTTCAGAAATATAGGTTACTGATACAAAATTTAGCTGAATGTTTGAAGTTTTCTTTTTTTGCTTAACTTGTTACTTGTAATATTATTTTCCCTAAAACAAAAATTATTTAAAAGAGCATTTGTAGAGCTCCAGACAAACATTCTTTGTATTTCTTCTATATTGTGACCCTCATCACAAGTGTCAACATAAAAAAGAAGCTCATAATCTGCCAAAACATTCAATGTTATATGCATGGCTAATTTTCTTTGATTTACTGAATGAAGAAAAGAATGATTTTTTTATCAGCTTATCAATGACTATATAATTATAGAGAACAAAATTTATAGTTTTATCATTACGATATAAGAGAAAACCTATTAATCCCCTGAAAATAGCTGCTTATTTCAAGTATTTCTTCCACATTATCTCTTACACTTCCAGATATTAAATCTTTGTAACTTGCATTTTCTTAAAAACTGCATTACAGCAATAACCTATAAATAAAGTATAGTATTACAGGTAGAACTTCTCTACAATTATTAACATCATCCTCTTTAACATCAGTTCTATATTTATACATATCTAATTTTTCGTCCCAGTTTGGTTCTTGTAAACTCTTTAAATCAATTTTATGCATTGCTGATTAAATGGTATGCTCAATTTTAAAACTGATTGCATTCTAATTTTTTTCACACTCGAATATTTGACGTATTGCGATATTATACTTATCCCCACTACGTTGCTGGTATTGACCAAACCTTGCCTCAAGGTAATCAGTTTGAAATTTGCCTGGTAATATGTATAGCATTTTCCGTTTCTCTATGCAATACTTGGTCAGTTCTAGAAATGCATAGGTTGTATGATGCAAAGCAGTGAAGGTTTTCTTTGTTAATTTGCCATTTTTTCCAGAAATGCTATTCCAAGATTCGAACCAGTCACAGAATACAGAGAGAAATCTAAAATTTTCTTCATTCATTCTAAGTGGATTGCAGTATTTATTTCTAAGCTGACAACCTTTATACGGCGTTTTAACATTTATTATTGTCCACCAAATATAAAATATGTTTATATATTTTGCAACTTCTGCAAAATTAGGCAAATATTTCTGTTTTCCTAAGGTCAATAATCCTTGAATAGTGTATTCATTAAAAATTTGCAGAACTAAATTAACATTTTACCTTTCAAGATTAGTAGGAGAAAGTGCCTTTGAGGTCAATCTATAACAATATTTCAAAATTGACTGAGATTCTAGGGCATGAAGTTTCTGTAAGGTAGAAAATAGGGCAAATTGGATGCTAATTCATGATTTCCATTATGACAAAATTTGGGGAACAGCATGCATGTTTTAACATTTATTATTGTCCACCAAATTAGGCAAATATTTCTATTTTCCTAAGGTCAATAATTGGTTTGGTCAAAAAGATGCTATTTGCATCTTTTTGACCAAGCCAATTGTTTCTAATGCATTTCAATATATGGACTGAGTCGAATAGGAAGAAAAGGGGTCGAGACTTTATAACTGGGTGTGGATATACAATGGAAAGCTTTGGAGGACTGCAAAAGAAAGATATAGCTTTTTTATTTATAGCATTATTACTCGTTATGATTGATAATACTTGAAAGCCTATCTCCTCTAAACCAATTATTATACGTTTAACTATGTTGTGATGCGTGTCCTTGTAAAGTGTTGATTAGTACGTCGGGTTGATCAATTATAAAATGTACTGCTTCTCGAGTGTTGTGGTCACCAATGTTGAATGGGTTAAATAGATAATGCGGCTGCGTGTTGAGAAGGTAATCAACATTCATACATAATACTTAAAACATCAAGGAAAAAGAACAATGAGAACCAATTTTGTTTAACGAAGAAATATGTATATTAAATTCGACAATAATACAAAGTAGTTGCAATATGAGTGAAAAAGGGAGAAAAAAGTAGCTTCCCCTTGACTGTAAGGAAATGTCTTATAGAAGATTTGTCTGAGAAAAATGTTCAGAGTTCAGTGTTGAAAATAGAATATTTCTTTCAGAAAATTGTTCAGTAGTTGCAACTTACAAAGTTGATTTAACTTGGTGTGTCCACTGAGAACTGGTGGTGTATCACATAAAGTTCTGTAGTGTGTATGTACGTGCGGAGTGAGTAGGATGAAATACACAAGCGAGTAAATGAGAACTATTGTCTCTGGGTACCTCGACTGTGGTTCTGAAATTACTACTACTACTGGTTTTTTGGAATGCATCCAATATTTATACTATCTGGAGTGGCTCCAAAAAGAGATGCTATAGTACATTTTTGAATATACATGAAAAATATCCTATTGGACGGAAAATGGACTAATCAGCGATTTTGTAGCAAAGCTTGTTTTGAAAAAAGTGTAGGAACAAATTTACTATGGTGGAATGCGATAGATAAATTGTCCTGTTATTTTTAAGTATGTATTTATTGACCAATTAGAATTGGAGAAAATGTAGGCGTGGCACATCATCCTTATCGCATATATCTATTGTACATTTAACGATTCAAGAAAAAAACAACGAAACTCCACTTGTGGATCAACAAATAAATATATATTGAAATATACAAAACAATCATGCAATGAAGTGTAATGATTAAGGGAAAAAAAGTTGTTTCCCTTCAACTGTATTCTGATTTATGATTGAATGTTCAAAAGTGTTTCTTTTGAATAAGAATGTTCAGGATTCTATGTTGAATAAAGTTTGCTGTTAGAATAGAATACAGTTAATTAAGAAATGTGTTGTTTAGAGAAATTAATAGAGTTCTGGTTCATGAACTTGGCTGAGTCACAAAGAGAGATATGTATGTGTCACAAAAATCTGTGTTTGTGCGTGCGTTTGAAATATTGTGAGTAAAGTCGCTAATGGAAAAATTGCTTCTTTTAAAGGTATCGGTAGGCCCCGAGTGAAAACGCGGGAAAAACTGATCTAGTATTAAAATGTTTGATTGGTTAAAATTTGACCAATTACTGATTTTGTATCAAATAAACATGTGAGCAAGTTCACGAACAAAAAAATTCAAAGTGATGAATTGATTTACTAGCCAATCGCAGACAAATAAATTGTGGGCGTGGAAAAGCATAGCAGTCGCTACAATGTCAAATAACTTCTCAGCTTTAAGACATTTAGTTGGCATAACATCTTTATATTGTGAGAATACACTGCTAAGCATGAATGCCAAAGCACTTGTTGCAGCTTCACTGCTGTTGTCAGGTAAGTCAACAAAATATTAGTGACGAAGCTATGTAAATGAGATAATTTTTAACGTTTATTCATTTTTAATTTAAAATGATAAATAAAAAACATTCTTATGAATAAAAATAAAACAATTCTAAAAAATGTTAAATTATTGGAATTATTTTTTATGCCTATAAAAAGATTCCTTTATGAATTTATATCGAAAATTTCTTTAAAGTTTATTTTTATAAAAATTAGATTTCAGCTTTTAAAAACTTTCGCAACTTTGTTTTTAATGTTTTGTGAATTATAGATATGAAATTATTTTAATCCTCAAAGTTTCAATTGAGTTTAACTTTTTAAAACAAAACTTTGTTTAAAATGTGTTGTGAATTACAAGCATGAAATTTTATTAATTCAGGTAAAGTTTCATTTAGTCACGAATAAAACAATTCTAAAAATCGTTAAAATTATTAGATTTATTTTTTTTATATATATAAAAGATTCCTTTTAGGAATTTAAGAATGAATTTATATCGAAAATTTCTGTAAAGTTTATTTTAAAAAAATGAGGTTTTAGCTTTTAAAAACAACACGTACGAGAATGAATATCTAAATTTCTGGCTAGATTTATCATTTATGTCTTATGATATGAATTACAAAGACATGGTGTTAATTTTATCACTAAAGTTTCAATAAAATTTA
Source organism: Acanthosepion lycidas (assembly GCA_963932145.1). Classification (NCBI taxonomy): domain Eukaryota; kingdom Metazoa; phylum Mollusca; class Cephalopoda; order Sepiida; family Sepiidae; genus Acanthosepion; species Acanthosepion lycidas. The sequence continues at coordinate 74,478,250 of OZ010573.1, forward strand.
CTTATTTTTTAATACAAAAAATACTTACTCTGCTGAATTTAGTAGGTGAAAAATGATCTCTTCTGATTGTACGAATCCAAACATCAGATAATTCTTTATCTTTAGGGAAAGAAAATACATGTACTTTAGGGCTGTAGTGGATGTGTTAATTATAATGGGTAAATACTTGTTGAGAATAGGCTGCGTGAAAATTAACGATTTCCACTAACATTAAAATCTCTATATTCATACATAGAATAAGATACAAAAAACTCAACGGAATGATTTCAAAACATAACAATTAGATTTATTAATGTTTGATGTACAAGCATGCGAACTGAAAAATTAGGACAGAGTCGTGTCCCTTTGATTTGGTAATAGTTGTACCGGAGCTCATATTAAGAAGTAATATTGAACTTGTATTTTAGAAGAATAAAGTTTGGAATTGTGAGTTCTAAATTTGGTAAAAGTTCAGGAGTGATTTCAGAGGTTGGTGAGTGAGTGTATTGGAATTGTTTCGTGTTAAATAAATTTAACTTTTCAACTTCAAAAGTATGAGTGACGTGAAGTAGTTTAGCAATTGGTTATCCGTCACGAAGCTCACTGATAAACTTGTGTTCGTGCATTGTATTTCCTGGTCACGTGTGTGGCTCGCGAACACATTTCAAGATTTTTGGCGGTATTTTGTGTTTAAACACGTGTTCGTAGGCGTTATTACTTTGAGATATATTGGCCAATCAGAAGCAATTATTGTAAAACTTGCGTCTGGAGCCTGGATTGTGTTTAGCTTCCACAAAAATCTATAACTAACATGAAAATATAAATTAGAAATGTTTTTAACATTTCTTGTCCAATGAGGATGTAGTTTTTATAATTCCATTTGCAATTTGGTACAACGCATCTATAAGGTATTGTTTTAAATTAATTGAATATTTAAAAATTCATTAATAAATAATTAAAAAAAAATACCGCTGTAAAAAATCTGATACACAAAAGTCAAACGACACGCTTCTTGAAAGTCGGACTCAATATGATGACGTCACTTTTTTAACTCCGCTAATGAAACAGGCCTTCTCTATCGGAGGCCGCGGCTCGGGCTGTGGTTTCATATCCCCCCACTATCACAACCTCAACTACGTAAAACAAAATAATTTAAAAAGACATTGCAGTTTTTTACATTGTTAAAAGAAAAACGAACCGTGTTTCTGTTAACGTGGCATTTAATTTATGACTCCTCACTTGTTAGAATTGAAATAAATATTAAAAAAAAAACCCTGATTAATTATGAATTTTGTTGTTTTTTTGTCTTTCTTTTTAAAATAGAGGGTAAACAAAAACAAGTTATCATTCTTTTAATATCGTAAAAGAGTTTTTAAAGTTTTCCCGATTTAGAAAAAAAGAAGTAACTTCTTCGTTTTTTTTCAATATGCCCAGTTTTATTTTAAAAAATAAAGAAACACAATTGTACTTTTATTTCATAATTTATCAACGAGGAGTTATAAATATGACGTTGGTCCAAACAGCCAGTGGAATGTGAGACAATCTATAAGTCTATATCGGTCCTTCTCACTAACATTCTATCCAGGTAGCCGGCTACCCGGGTAGGCGGCCACTTACGTGCTCACATCCACATCGCCCAGGGTGATCGACCTTGTATCTATTGACGAGACCAAACTAAGGCAAAGCGTGACGAATCTACCAGGAACGGAAAAACAAGACACGCTCCGTCCGATCGATGGGCACATAAATTGCAACGACACAAAACAAACTATTGTTCACGGCAATATCGGCAACTATCAACCCCCCCACCCGCATCAGCATGGACAATGTCCACTCAATATAATTAAGCAATACACTGAATAAATAATAAAATGTGTCATGAGTTGGTATAACTAATACTTGAATTACTTTAACAAGAGTAGAATATTACATTTATTGTTTAATAAAAGTTTATTGCGTACATATGTCGGAGTTAGCTCCTCCTTGGCTCCTTAAACCGGAAGAGAACAGGTCATTTCGACCTTTACCTTTCGGTTGTGCTCCCTACACGCTGTTTACCCGAGGTAGAGACTAGCAAGTTACCTTTTCAGTTTAGTTATATTACGAACCTAGTCGTAATTTACTTCTAGGCATTTTTAGGCCTTGGTTTTCTTTTAGCTAAGCTCTCCTCATTTTTTATATAGACTTTACTGTGTTAACTTACTAATTCTCTTGCTAGTCTCCCTTACCACAAGACAGAGACTTCTCGCTAAATTTAGGGTCGGTGACTGAAACGATCGGACGCAGGCCCTGGCCTCCGTGGCTAGGACGTCGATCACCGGGCTGTGTATTAAGTTATGCTCCCATTTCTTTTTGTCTGCCAACTTGACGATAGCTGAAAACTTTTCTTTCTCTCTCTACTTCGCCTCTTGCTTCTGGCTCCTTACCAATGTTCGACTCTCGACATTCCGTCCCTACTGGCTGCTTGCACATCGTCCATAACCTTTCCCGTACACTACGTTTGTAATTATTACGGGAGGTTACTAATATCGGACTCGACCGGCAGACACGCAACGCCTGCACTGGACCTTTGACATGCCCGAACAACATCGCAACGCCAGCTCCTCTTTCCTTCCCAACACGTCAAGTTGGCATCCCGGCAACGACCAACATCAACATCAAACTACAATGACAAGCAGCGATTATCTGCAACGACCAACATCAACCTCAAACTACAATGACCAGAAGCAATTATCTGCAACGACCAACATCAACTTCAACTGCAACGACCAACTGCAACGACCAACAGCGATCATCTGCAAGGCCAGCAGCGATCACCTGTAACAACCAACCTCAACCATCAATGCCTGCACCGGAACTTCTGCATCTCTACCGTTCCGACTACCTTTATTTCTTTATTACTTATCTAGAATAAATTAGCTTATATCTTATATATCCTCGTTCTGTCGTCTATGTTGTTCACCTTGTCAGATTTAACGTCTTCGAAAATGTTAGCGGGCCTCTTGTGACCTCATCACCCTCTTGCGATACGGGGGCGCTCGAGGAGTCCGCTACATATATAACACATAAGCTAAAAATCTAAATCTAGCCACTAAAAGGAGTATGATTCAAATTGATTTTTATAAATTTACAAGTGTCTAAAAATGGTGGGGACATTTATACATGTATAGCGACTTGCTATGTTTTCCACGCCTACATTTTATTCGCCTGCGATTGGCTAATAAATTACTACCTTTGTATCAGACAATTTAGCCATCGCAGTCGTTCCTTTGAATCTTTTGGTTCTGAGCATACTTACCTATTCTGTTTAGTACGAGTGTAGTGATTGGTTAATTTTTAACCAATCACATATTTTTAATATAAGACCGAGTTTTCCCGCGGTTCCGTGGAGCCTACCTTTTTCCTTAAAAGCGGCGACTTTTCGCAAGTCGCCAGTAAGATCCATAACATAAACGTCAACATAAATCCACGATCGTGCTCAAGGTGCACATAGACACAGAATTTCGAAACTTACATTTTCTCTCTGTAACTTTTGCCAAGTACAATCAACCAGAACTTTGTTGATTCAAACCAATTTATTCACAACACATACCAAGCAATTGTATTTTTCGTGTTATTCATTCTTAACATCCAAACTTTGTTCTAATAATTGTTTCAGAACATTTATCTCACAAGAGAACTTTCTTCAAACAATTAATTACAAATCAATCTATAGTTAAAGGGGAATAACTTCTTTCTCTTTAATCTACTTTGTGAATAACAAATTATTTCATGCTTGTTGTTGTATTGTTGCGAAATTTATGCTAAGTAAGGTGTGTCAGGTGAAATTGTGTGAAGGCCTAAAATGTGCGTGTACATTATCTACAACAAATAAATTAAACGAACATATGAAGACAATACAACTTGAAGAAATCAAGGAAAAAACAACGTAGTTATAGATTTCAATAATAACATGAATTTATATAGATATTTGACATACACAAAGTGATGATAGGTTGCTTGTTAAATGTGGCAAGTGAGATGAGATTGGAAAGAGTGTCCATGCAGAGATTTGGTGAATGAATGTTAATGGTTTAAATTTGTTTGTGAAATTAAAACAGTTTGATTTCTGCAAGGTAAAATGTCAGTTGTATGAGTTCAAATAATAGTGTGTATGTGTGTGACAATTGTAAGTGTTGATTCAAGAGTTGATGAAGAGTTGTGTGCCTTTGACTGATGTGCTAAAATTGATTAAATGTACAATTACTATTTCGTAGTGATAATGTCACTTTTTTAGTAAATTGTAAGTTAAGTTTCTTCACGCGGCAATAGTAATGCGAGTTGTGTTGAGTTGATGAGAGGCTAGTAGTGTTATTGAGTCAGCGTGTTGGCACGCGTGGAGTCTGCTGGCATCTCTCGAAACTCAGTGTCTGACTGACTTGAATCAAGTCAAGTGATTCTTTTTTTTATAGGTTTTGGGGGTTTTCAAATAGGCTCCAGACAGCTGCGCGGGAAAAAAGGATTTGTCTCAACTTGCTACATTTTTGGTGTCTTTTTAACCAATGGGAAGTTGAGTTTGGAAAAGTGAAGTGATGATTGTTAAAAGTTAATTTGGGGAAGAGGGCATCTTCCCGTAGGGGGTGACAGGCAAGTATGAAGGATTCCATAGTATTTTATTCAATATATATTTGTTGGTTAACAAATTGGAGTTAATCTTGTACGTTGGAAGTATCGTTAATATAAACGTAGTGCCACCACAACTTGAATCCCGCACGCAAAACCCTCTACAATTGGTAACGCTACACATGCATTCACTAGTAAAAGGTCATAATAATGCCGAAGGGCATGTGATAATCCTGTTATTGGCATTTTATACCAAGTGAAGTTATTCTAAAAAAAAGTTAATTATCAAGTAAACACCAAACTATCACACTTAGCATATTGAAGGCAACAATTTCTTTCCTTTTTTTTGTTGTTTGTTATTGATCTGTTGAATTTGTAGAAATGCTTATTGTATTAATAAAAGTATTGATACTATGGTTATATAAAAAAATATTGTATTTAAAAAAAGAATTGATTTCATGGTCATATACCAAATATTGTGTGTGATGTTATGAAGTGCCAATATGCAATGAAACTCTGTATTTCATTTTTTTCTGTGTTGGGAGAATATGAAAAATATATGTTATCACCCCTTGGTTGATAAGAATCCTGATAGGGAAGATGAGTTCATTTATCTGATAATAATGGGTAAGACCCAAATTTAGGCGCCAACGGGGAGAGGGGAATGGACGCGTTTTAGCCTACTCCAAAGAACATACGATGCTGGCAACAAGCAAATCTGAATAATGCATAAACAAGCAGCCACCGGAAGAAGAAATATGATCAATTTCAGATAAATGTTTCATTCAAACAGATACGTGTATTTGGACTTCATCCCTGATACCATAACATGTTAAAGGAATATGTTTAGCAATACTCATTATGTAATGTATTATAAAAAGTATGATTTTTAAACTGGCTCGTTCTTTTGTTCTTCCGTTACGTCTCATATAGAGAAATAAATTTCCCATATACCGACACTTAAAAATGGACAGATACTACCTCAACACTAACACTACAAGCCGAAAACGGATCTGTTATTTCGACATTGGTGAAAGGACACTCATGCTAAACCTTGGTCCCCGGAGAGAATTCAAAATGACTTCCATAATAAAAACATCCATTATTGGTGCAGATTTTTTTTTTTTTTCAGTTTAATCTCTCTTAATATGTCCAGTCAGCCTTAATTGATGAGGGAATAGACTGAAAACACCGGGAATTCGCATGTCCATTTTTATTACCGGGATAACTAATATAAGAAATTTAAGGTGTTTGAGCATGTATTTTCTGCTTTTCTGAAAGAAAACAGATGCTGTGTTAGGTTCTTGCTTAAACTTTTGAATTTCAAAAATATTTTTGATACATTTCGATTTGTGGGAAAATGCTGTTTGATTTTCATTCGGAACCAATCAAAAGATTTCCCTCCAAATTCCAAGAAGTGAATTTGGAGCCTATATCAACGAATAAATAGAGGGCCAAGGATTGAATTTGAGTAGTCGACTAACAGCTGCTGCATGAACCCAGGTTGCCACGAAGAAAAACAACACAGAAGAAATTTGACGAACACCAGACAAGAATTGAAAGGAACATCTTTGAAAATTTTTAAGTCAGGGAGAACAAAAGACACTGTGTTACTGGCCCTAAGAACCTGCTGATATTTTTTTTAATGAACTGTGATTGGAACCGCCCCACACTTTTGAAGGGGAAGGGAGAACTGGGACTGGACCTTAACAGCAGTTGAAAACGAGACCGCTGAGAGACAGGGGTTTTTCTTTCTCCCTGCTGAAGAGGCAGGCAGCATTTGCCCATAAGTGAAGGATGCATGGGCAACAAGTTGCTGAAGGCAAGTTTCCCCCTCAAAGAAAGTTTTGAGAAGTCCTTTCGAAGAAGCCCCAAAAAAGAAAGTTTGAAAAGAAGTCCATAAGTGGAGTTTGGAGCCAAAGCCGTTTGAGAAGAAGACGAAGGAGCGAATACGTGTGTTTTCAAAAAGTGTTTTACCATGTGTTTAAAGTAAATTTCCAGCTTCTAGTCGCCGTAGAAGAAAGGCGTAATATCCAGGCGGACGGGAGGAAAATAAGTGAAGAAAGAAGGGAGTTTAGTCACCAAGAAGAGAACTTTCTCTCCACAAGAGAGAAAAGAAAAAAGATAAAAACTTTTGAACCTTGAAAGGACTGAAAGCGTACTGAAGAGCTAAGGCTCTTCCCCCCTTTTTTTTTATTGTTATCATTGACACAGCAGGTGGGCGCAATTTTTTTTTTTTTGGTTTGTAATTGTTTGCATTGTAATTTTTAAGTTTGATTTCTGTTATACTTTTTTTTTACATTGTGTTACTCAGAGAATAGGTTTATTGTGTATATTGTTTTTTTTTGTTTTGTTTTTTAACTCGGTTTGTGTTGTCTGCTTTTGTTGTGTGTCCTTATAAATTAAATGTTACCTCAAACATTTTTGTTTTTATAGGATTTTTATCAAATAAAAAATCCATTACTACAGCTATATTAAATAATAAATTTGAGGCCAAATTCAAACAATTCCCAGGCTTGATACAGTCGTTAACACACTTGACAAAACCTCACATAAGGAACACTGGATAACCTACATGGGCCACGGCTCACAGAATAAGGCCGAATGTTAAATCGCCAAATGAAAATTTCAGCGTTTATTGGAGCAAGGAATCATTCGACCTTCTAAAAGTTCTGGGATCTCACATATATACTTGGTCCCTAAGGATGAATCAACATGTAGGGATTTTAGATGGTTAAATGAAGTGACCTCAGTCGACCGTTACCCCCTGCTCTTCCCGATGGATTTCATTACATCGCTACACGGGTGCACTATTTTTTTCAAACTTGATTTAGTCCGTGCATATTACCAGATACCAGTCGCTGATGAGGATATTCACAGGACTGGTGTTATCTCTCCCTTTGAACTGTATGATTTCACTAAAATGCCTTTTGGTTTTTGCAATGCCACTCGAAAATTCCTGAGATTCATATATAAAGTTTTAAGAGGACTACCTTTTGTTTTCGCCTACATGGATGACTTATTAATAGCTAGCAAAGATAAAGTCGAGAATAACCAACATTTACAACAAGTGCTTAGTAGACTTGAGCCATATGGACTAAGAAAAGTGCCTTGTTGATGTTAACAAACTTAATTTTCTCGGAGATACAGTTTCAAAAGAAGGCGTTACTCCTATTCAAGAAAAAAAGATGCACCCATCAACCAACTTCAGTCAAATTTTTACAGGAACCACATACCTAAATGTTCACACATTCTCGCTCCACAATGCCAAACACGCTATAATCAATTTCACCAAACTACAATTTTTACGGACTGATGACACTGTCAAGCTGACCCTTGCTATGGATGCATCAGTAGTTGCAGTCGGAGTAGTGCTGCAACAAGTTAGTAATTATATTTCTCGACCCATCTTTCTATTCGGCAAAATTAACTCCCGTTCAGAGAAACTACAGTATTTTTTCTTGGGAACTTTTAACTATCTACCTTGCTATCAAGAATTATCAACGCATATTAAAAGCAGGGCTGTGGAGTCAGAACACAAAACCTTTGATATATAGTTTTGCAAATACAAAATAACTTCAAAAAATAACTTTAAAAAACAAGTTGACATGCATTTCTTTACAGGAAATAGTAGTATACAGTAGAAGAAATAACAATAAAAATTAAAATTTTATAATGTAACACTTACTGCATCAAGTGTAAATTCAACTGGAGTCTGAGTCGGTATAGTTTTGTAACACCATGAGATCGCTAAATAAAGAGCATAGCATGATGAAAAAGACGCCAAACTTGACGAAAACAAAATTTTATCGTCTAAAAGTTTATGTTATTATTAAGAGGAAAGACTAAAGTTTTTTTTAGTTATTTTTAAAAATGTTTCCTTCTTTTTAGAACATTCTAAATTTTGATTTAAAAAAAACCTTGTTTCTCTTTGTATCACCGGAACTAGTAAAATCACATATATATTTTTTAGCACGTGTTTTTTTTTTTTTTTTTTTTTTTTTTATGCCACACATTAATTTGGAAAATCTTGCAAAAATAGAAATAATTGTCGGATGTTTCAGAAACTATTCATAGATGATGAGATTATTATAATATAAATATGTTTTTTTTAATTTTTTTTATTAAAGTCTGTAGAACAATCACGCGGTCAAGATAAACGTCTTTGCTCCAATCTGGGACGAGGCAGGTTATTCATTCTTTTTCAAAAGTTGCGATGCCTTTTCGGACTATAACCTTCTTTGAATGCTGGAATGTATCCTCGAGGCTTTTATTCCATATAAAGTGTGAGTCTCGTTTGACGAGATCACGAAATGGAAGCATGACTGGGCTCAGTGAGTATGCCCAAGCGACTCAAACCATGATCTGGCATCAGTGAGTGTTTTTGGTATTGGAAAGCTTAATATCGCCTCCAGCATGGATTTAGAAGGGGTTACATCAGAGGATGTTATCTGGAGGCCCCCAAATTGCACAGTGCCTTGGCAAAATTGGAATTTTTCTCTATTGAGTAAGATGCCGTTTTTTACGCAATGGAAGAGGAAATCGAAGGTGTAAAAAATTCTCCTTCGATGTCAGAGTCGTAGAGTAGGGTGTCATCTACGATTTTTACTTTGCGGGGGATGTCTTTTATTACTTCATCATACCTTCGGGTGTAGGCATCGCCAGATGCTAGGTAACCTTGTGGCATCCTCAGGTACATGAACCTTCCCCATTCTGTGATGAAGATGGTGAGTGGCTATCTGAGTGGCTATCCATCAACAGCATCCAACACTGTTTTCTATGGTTCTTCGTGGTTTGCCATTTTTCTTGGCGGTAATTACCATAGTGCTACACCAATCTGTCGGCATGCCGACGAGTACTGGGGTTATGATACCCCTTTTCACATCTTTCCAAAGGGCATGCCTTACGGGCTCTTTGAAGTGAAAAGGCACAGGAATTGGGTTATGTCTGGCTTTGGGGACTGCTGCTCCTTTGAGGTGTATATGAGCAGTGGGGCCAGACATTGGTGGAAATTCACCATTGTTTTTGAACGCCGTTTCGGCGAATTGATTCAATAGCCAATTCTTGAGCCTATCAATGTTTTGTTCTGTTGGGGGAAAAGGGAGTTTTTTGGGGCACGTTGGAAGTTGTCCCTCGACTTTGCATTGTTTAGGGCTCGCGTCTGATTTTTTATGTGTTGCATTGCTGTTTGGGGTAATATTGTAGTCGTCGGGTCCGGGAAGTCTTTGGGCAGTATCCCTACGTCAATGCAGGCTGCTTTGCTGAAGTGTAGCCGCTGGATCTTTTTGCATATGTATAGGGCTTGTTTAGTTGTTCTTCCTTGAACGATGAATTCCACGGGGAGCCAACCCTGATATACGAGTGTAAAGCCTCCCACAGCTCGGACGACTTTTCTTGATGGGATGAGGTTGTTGGTAGTGAGCCCCATATTCAGAAGGTGCTTAATTCCCCCGAGACGTATGGTGGCCCCACTGTCGGGAAAGATCGTCATCCTAGTGCTTTGATTTCTGGGGATATTCTTAACTTGTCTAGGATCCGGTTTTGGCGAGAATGGAACAACATATGCGTCAATCTCCCTTACCTGGCCTGTGTCTTTAGATGTATACGTGCCCGTCGTTTGATTGAATGTGATGTGGGCGATAAATGTGTCCATGGCGGCTTCATTAGCCTCTGGGCTTTTCCTGACCGCTTGAGCCGATCTCAATCTCGAGATGATACCACAGTAATTCAGGAAGTTCCGAATTGACTGGGATGTCTTTAACAAGATGACAAATATGCCAAGCTCCCAAGCTAATATTGACTTATACAATTGTGCTGATGAGACTGTGCAAAAGGCCATAATCAACACGCACCCTGACTTCTTTACCACTGATCCAGATAAGCTACTTGACATGGTAGAAGCGTTGGTCAAGTCCTATTGTCCATCGCCTTGCTTTTGCCTCCATGTCTCAGGATGCGGATGAGCCAATACAAAGTTACCTTGTCCGCCTTAGAGCCGTAGCCGTTGATTGTAACTTTACCTGCCCCTCGTGTGAGCATGAACTATACATCAAGGACCAGATCATCCGTGGAATAGCAAATTATAGTATAGCCGCTGGATCGTTTTACTGGCTAAATCTGGGGCACTTAAATCCCTGGAGCAAAATATCCGTCGTGCTGAGGCATTTGAATCAGCATTGCGAGACCAAACCTCAATGGCCGGCGCTTCAGATACAGCTGCTGCTCGGCTATCAATATATCGCAGACAGAAGGGTACGCCACAAGCCAACAAGGGGATCCGTACCAGCACCTATTGCAACTGCAATGTTAATCCAAACCACCAGGCTTGCTTAGGTTGTGGTAGCCACCAGCATGTGGCTACATACCATCCCACCCCACACTCTATAAGCCACACGCGAATTGGATAACCGCAGCCCCAAATCGCGAGATAAGTCTGTCCCGGCGGAACGCTCGTCTCATAGAGCGATACAACAGAACAGCACACACCTTAAACCCCCTTCAAAAAGGACAAATAGTGGCACTACAACGACCGACAACCCGCCGATGGGACACAACAGGTCAGGTCATTGAAACCGTCTCCAACCACCATCCGGTAGAATTACGTTAAGAAATCGCCGATTCCTCAGGAAACTGGATACACCTACAATTCCAGTTCCCAGACCCAGTGCCTTACCCGAGACCCATACACCAGTGCCACAAACATTCGACGCTGGAATAACATCAAACACTGCTCAGTCGTCTACAATAACACGGAAAAAAACCCTCAGACTACTTCCGCACAACCAGCCAGGTTTAAAGGAACTCATCCCTCCCCAAAGGCCACTACCCACACGCGATGGGGGGAAATGTAGAATAACAATACAATAAACAGCACTTACCGGCGTAAGGGTCCCAGCTAGCATCCAGCTGGCATACAAAAATAAAGCAGGTTGTAACTCAATACAAACTCAGCTGGAATGCATCCTCGAGGCTTTTCTTCCATATAAAATGTGAGTCTCGTTTGACGAGATCACGAAATGGAAGCATGACTGGGCTCAGTGAGTATGCCCAAGCGACTTGGTTGACCAGCCCAAACCATGATCTGGCATCGGTGAGCGTTTTTGGTATTGGGAGGCTTGGCTGCTAGTGCCTGAATGCGGGTTGTCTGGGTGGTGGCTTCCATGGCCTGCTTGATGATACACAGGCTTCTCCCATTAATGTGACTCCTAGCTCCTTAAGCATAGATCGATCCAGCATTTGAATGCACTCAATTGTCAGCTTCTTGTCCGCAAACCTTGTTGCATGAGTTTTGGCCGAGTCAGTGGATATGCCTGCTTCAATGAAGAAGAGTTCCCAATCTTCGGGTGTCATAGATCCTGTTCACAGCGCCATGTAGAACAATCACGCGGTCAAGATAAACACTCAGTTGTGGAGCAACCTTGAGAAAGAGAGCTATTTATGGTGCCATGGAGCATCTCATTGTGCTAAAGTGGGATAGTCCATTGCTTGGGCTGTGATTGGCTGCTGGTACATGAGTGGAGGTATTTCTGTATAAATACCAGTTTGATTCATCAGTTAGTCTTTTTGATTATTGGACGAGGTGGTGTAGTACGACGAACTGATTGAACTCAAGTGTGAACTGATAAGTGGTTTCTTTATTTTGAGTTTCATTCGTTTTGCTAAAAACCTTTTTTGAATTTTTCAGTTTCTACTTTTCTGTTTATTTCAGGTGTGCATTTCTGTGCTTTTGCGTTTTGTTTATTTCCTTACCTTTTCGTTTACTTCTTTGTATAATATAATTTTCCCCTCCCCCACGGTTTTCGTTTGCATTTTTGTTTTGTCTGAATTATTGCATTTTCTATCTTTGGTTGTCCACGTTTTTCTTTTCTTTTATTTGGTTTGGTTTGGATGTTTCATTCCGTATTCGGAAAAACAATTTAAAGAAAGAAAAGAGATACTGTTTACTTGTCCCATCGTGGTGGCAAGAAAATACAAATAATTCACCACCGCCGGTGTCACCTGTGGAAACTGCCTGGTGTAAAAACAATCAAGAAGGATGCTGAGTACTATGAGGCTCAGTTCAGCAAGTTTGAGGATTCCTTCAAGAAAAATGATTTTGTGACAATCTCAGAAATCTGAGAGGCTGTAAAGACGAGAATTGTTTCCCTGCTTACCTGGGATGTGAAAAGCCGTAAACTGGTTGGAGTAGGCAGGGAGACCATGGAAGAGGTCCTTAAGACATTGAAAATCTATCCTAGAGTCCTGGCTAGAAGATCGAATGCCATGTGGGACATTCTCCTTCCCTCGGAGCAAGAGGCAAAGGCATTGGCGGGGAATGTGTTAACCACAAAGAATATAAAGCTGCAGACAGAATATATGGGCACTCGGAAGACGAAAATTACAGTCCACGTGGTGCCAGTTGACATTAGTGAAGATAGGATGGGTGCATTCTTCACCAAATTTTGGAAAAGTGAATGAGGTCAGGGCGGTTCTAGGGAAGCCAGGAATCGCAACTGGGGACATAGAGCTGCAAGTCACCCTGTCGCAGAAAAGTTTGGGGATGGTCCCCAATGTTCTCACATGCCGAAAAAGAAGAATGTTAGTTGTGGTAGAGGGTCGGAAACCTTGCTGTTGATCATGCGGCACCCCGGGACACATGGCGAAGGAGTGCCCCGGCAAATTTCCTCAGCCCTCAACAACTGCAACAACAGCAGTAGCAGCAAAAGAGGCAGCAAAAGAAGCAGCAGTAGCAGAGGAGGGAAAAGGAAAAAATGACCCGGAAGGCACTTGGAAGGAGGCAGTTAGCAGGAGTGCGAAAAATATGCCCTCTCCTCCCAAGAAAGAGGAGACTGTAACTGCACAACAACAGGCAAGAAAGAGGCAGGAGGAAAGTCCCAACAAGGTGGAAAGCTCGAGAAGGGCAGAAAATACCAAAAAGGCTGAATGCCCTGCTGAAAGCCCCAAGAAGGCAGGGAACCCCAGAAAGACAGAAAGCCCCAAAAAGGCTGAAAAGCAAGCACCGCAAACAAAGAAAAGTCATAGCAAACAACAAGGAAAGCAAGAAATGGAGGTCGACACTATGCCACCACCTCGGACGTCTACCTTAGAGAGAGGAGGATGAGGAGGTGCAAAAGCAGCTACCAAAGAAGTTGGGGCGCAGTAGGGCGGAGGCAAGCAGTGACAAAGTCAAGTTCCTTTCTGTCCCGGCTGACCCGAAAGAAAATATGGCAGTACTTAAACCAAGTTGTACCTCTTCTTCCCCTACCCGTGTTACACCCCCTCTCCCTCCATCTCTCCTCTCAGCGCATCTTCAACACCCCCTCATACATCCACCTCTTCCCCTCCCCACCGTTCCAGGGGCAAGAAAAAGAAAAAACTTTTTGCAGGGCCAGAAGACATTTGCAGGGTGGACAGGGAAGAATACAGGAAAGCCCTGTCCAGCCAAAAGAGGGCCCAGTTAGGGCTCTTGTATAAACTGGAGTCAGTGGATGGGAAGTCGGTGGAGGACCCGCGTAACTTCCCTGATGCCCCGGGTGTACTTACCTGTGTCAGAGACACGGGGACTTACCTGAAAGTCTGGGGCCATGTTGCGGAAGCTAAAGACAATTTCCCTAAAATGAGGATGGTCGAATCAGACTCACCCTATTTAAAGAAACTGAGGTAATATTGTGCCGGGAGGGTCTCCGTTATTCTCCACCCCTCCATATATAGGTGCTTAAAATTGACTTATCCTTCGGACGTCGGCGGGATTCTCCTGGAAGGACGAATGACGTCAGAGCTAGGTGTAGGGAGCCTAGGACAATCCGTCGGGGTCCTTTCGCCTACAGATTTCCGCCCTGTATGTGAGTAGGTTTTTGCGCTTATTCTTTTTCTTTTTTTGCAGGCCTAGACGATGGCAATTAAGATAGCTACGTTGAATGTGAGGGGCTTGAGGGATCGGGGTAAGGCTGCCCGCCTGCTCCGGGACTTGTTGTTCTTTGATGTGGATGTCGCTGCGATCGAAGAGACCTACTTCGTTTGCAGTTCCGATGTGTGTGTGCTGGAGGATGACTTTGTCATCTATTCAGCATATGGGGACCGTTCTGCCAGAGGAGTTTCTTTGCTTGTCAGACGTACTCTTGATGCGAAGGTGGACCTTGTGCATACCGATGCCGAGGGGCCGGTTGATCGTGGCCGATATTGCCGTGAAAAGTGGTTCGTTCCGAGTCGTTGCGGTTTATGCGACAATGACCGGGAGGAGCGGGTCTCGTTTTTTCGGCGGTTGGGGCCGTTCTTAGTGGATTCAACGCGCCTAGTTTTAATGGGGGACTGGAATGACATCCTGGACTCCAAGTTAGACAGGGGGCTGGGTACTAGTGGGAGAAGGGGCGATCGTAGCCTGGTTGATCTGATCGACGATTATGGTCTCGTCGATAGATACTAGGTCGACGTGGACGTGGGCTCTTAATTGGCCTTTTGACAAGGTAGTTAGCTACCTTGACAGAATGTTAGTGAGAAGAGCCGACATAGATCTACTAGATTGCCCTACGTTCCACTGGGTAGGCTATTCGGACCACAAAATCGTTTGTGCCCGGGTGGCGTTAGACAATAGGCCTAGAATGGCTGGGTACTGGAAGTTCAATCTGTCTTTACTGGACAGGCGGGACTTCCAGGAGCAGCTAATTAGACTAGTGCAGCGGGAGCTAGTGGGGCGGTTATCGGGAATAGGTGGTGGGAACGTCTTAAATGTAGGATTAGGTCTTTCACCACAGAGTTCAGCAAACGGCTCGCCCTAGATAGAGCTGACAAGGTGAAGACGCTTAAGGCTAGTTATTCCCGGGCGGTGGCTGGGGGGTCCCCTAGAGATAGCCTTAGCTAGGGAGGCCCTGGATCGTTCGAATAGCGAGCGGCACATGGGCCAGGTAATTAGACATGTTAGCGAGGGAGAGATCACGGAGGGCGAAGTCTACGCGGTATTGAAGAAGGTCGGCAGAGGCAAGTCGCCCAGTCTGGATGGTTTGCCCTATGAATTGTACTTGAGGCTGTCGCACATCTTTGTTCCGATTTTGACTGCAGTGTTCAACAACTGGTTTCGGTCGTGGTCCATCCCCAACCGGATCACCAGGGGCGTGATCACTCTGTTGAAAAAGGGCAAAGGTGGTGGGGGGAACCTAGACGATTACAGGCCCATAACTCTGCTAAACACAGAGTTAAAGATTATGGCCAAGATCCTGCAGGAGCGTTTTCAGTCAGTTGCCGAGTCTGTGTTGGGATCTGAGCAGACTTGTTCTGTGAGGGTCCGAACAATTCAGAGCAACCTGCATCTGATCCGCACGATCATAGAGGGAGTAAAAGACGACGAAGAAGCCGCGCTGATCAATTTGGGTCAGTCCAAGGCATTTGATAGGGTCGACCATCGGTACCTTGCTACTGTCCTGCAGGCCGCTGGATTCGCACCCAACTTCTGCCGCTGGATTAGCCTCCTGTATCGCTCCCCCAGTGCTGTGGTACAGGTGAACGGAAGGTTATCGGACACTTTTGTGCTGTCTAGGTCGGTTCGTCAGGGTTGTCCGCTGTCGCCTCTCTTTTATGCTTTGGCGTTGGAGCCTCTCCTTCGCCGGCTGAAGGACGAGACCGGCAGTCCGGCCCTACATGGAATTGCCGTTCCTGGAGGGTCTCGAGCCAGGGTTTCCGCGTACGCCGATGACGTATCTGCTTTCGTGTCGCCCCGCAGCGACATTGAGGCGGTGCAGAAGGCGCTTGATTGGCACGAGAAGGTGACAGGGGCCAAGATAAACCGCGACAAGTCGTCCGGCTTGCGGTTAGGTGCCTGGAAGGGGGTCGCTCTTCCGGGCCACTTCAGTTGGACGGACGGTCCTGTTCGCATTCTTGGAGTGTGGTTTGGACCCGACCTCCAGCTGGAGAAGAATTGGTCTGAAGTACGAACAAAGGTCGATTCTGCCGGTCAGACTTGGAATCGACGGAGGTTGTCCGTGAAGGGCAAGGCGGAGGTGTGTGCTTCATACATTTTCCCCCTGATTCTTTATCGATTGTCCGTACTTCCTCTCTGTAAGACCCACAGGAAGGCGCTCGAGCGATCGCTATCCTCCATTTTATGGGGGGGACGTGTGAACAGGGTCGACAGACGAGTCTGCACTAAACGTCCGTGTCATGGGGGGCTGGGAATGCTGCACCTGATGAGTCACATCCGTGCCTCTAGGTTGGCTTTCCTACGCCGCGCATTGACTGGAGGAGATCCGATTCTGGAGGGGATTGTTAGGGACGCGTTCCCTGGCCTTACCATCAGTCCCCCCATCTCGAGGGTTGAGCGCCGTCGTAAACCCCGGGATCAATCGGTTTTCCTTCGCGAGTGTCGGTCGGCCTTGAGGGCCGTTCCCCGGTCCAGTGACCTTTCTCGGCCTAGGAAGGTCTTCTATTGTGGATTAGTGGAGGGGCCCGCGAAGGATCCCCTACGAGATACGCTCGGCTTGTCGGAGGAGGAGTATCGCTCCTACTGGTCTTGGGCGCCAGCGGCGGATTACCTCAGTAACCCTGAGTTTTCGCTTACCTGGCGATTGGCTCGGAATCATCTGCCTCTCAACGACAAGGCTTTCATATGGGGTTTGGCGGATTTACCAGACTGTGAACGGTGTGGCCTTGGCTTAGAAGAAACGGCTTCGCACGCCTTCTACCATTGCCCCCGGGTTCACCCCTTATTGGACCATGTCGGCGAGCTGACGGCTCGTCTCGCTCCCGAACAGCTTGTGTCCATTGATCGCGCATACGCGTGTGACAATGTGTCGCCCCCGTATTCCGGGGTGAAACGGATGGTGTTTCTGACGCTGCTGGCCACGGCTCGAATGGTGATTTGGACGACGCGAAAGGAGGAAGTCTTGCGAGGCAGCCGTCTTTCTCATCAGCATCTAATCCAATTCTTTGAGCATCAGCTCAAGATGAAGATTCTATCTGATAGAAAACGACTGCATTCGACAGTCTTTAGCGAAAGGTGGGTAAAAGAGGCGATCTTGCTTCGTGTGAACGGGGCTAGCCTTGATTTTCTCTTCTAGGTCAACCTATTGCACATCGGGGTGGCTTCCTGTGGAACCCTCCCCTTGGTTAGGTTAGACAAGCTTCAGTGTACCTAGTTAATGTGAGTAAGTGTTGTTCCCGGCCGCTCTTTGGTTATGATCCAAGTCTAGATTCCCAACCTCCCCAGTTTGTTTTGGCCTCCTTTTATCTCGACTAGGTCAGCTTTATATTTTGCCATTCCCGTATAATATTTTATCATTTTCTCACTCCCTTAGCGAGAGCTGCCTCTTGATTCTGTCCCCTGGGCAGAATACAGCGGCCTCTGTTTTTGAGTGTTTGACGGTCCCTACTAACATCAATTATGTTAATTTGTATTTTGTGTTTATTTTTATTTATTATTGGGTTCATCTCCCTTCCCCCCTCATTCTATCATTATTAGAATTTTATGTGTATTATTTATTCATCATCAAATTATTATGGATTGGGGCGCGTTTTTTGTAGGTCCCCCTTGAGTGGATGTGGTATTATGGTGGTTGAAGGATTGTTTGGTGATGGACGAGTTCTTGTCGTGAATGGGTAAATTGTAATGTATGAATGGGTCGTGAATCTGATTAGCTAGGTATAGGATAGTTAGTTTGGACCAGCCTTTATCCCTCCCCTTCATCGGCCACGTGCCACAATTTGTATTTAAAAAATACAATAAATATTCAGGGTTTGTATTGAGTTACAATCTGCTTTATTTTTGTCTCCTAGCTGGGACCCTTACGCCGGTAAGTGCTGTTTATTGTATTGTTATTCTACAAAGTCATAGCAGAAATATTTTTTTATATTTATTACCCCCCCACCCCAACTAATTTTATGAAAACTCTAGAAATTCGATCGAATACAGTTTAGTGATTACAATAGTTAAAAGCACAAGGCTTTGAGGAATGCAAATCATGTTTTTGTTTTTAATTAGACCCCGCCTACCTGAAAATCAGCTCTGAAATGTAACATACAAAACTCAATAAAACAAAGATATTTAATTTCAAATGCTTTTATTTGCTTTTAGTTGTTTTTTTGAATATCTATACCTATAGTGCTTTTGCACCTATTTTTCAGGAAATTCTTGCAAAAATCAAATAATTGTCGGATTTTAATGAAACATTCAGAAATTAAGGAAATTATTTTTGCGTTCTTTGTTTTTCAGAAAATTGTAGTAAACATAATTTTTTTTACATATGTTACAACCCACTTATTTAATTTCATGAAATTTCGAAAAATTAAATTGGCCTCAGAAAATATTTTATGGTGGCCTCTAAATGACATTATCGTTAAAAGGTCACGTATTTTAAGGTTTATCTTCTCCTTACTGGGAAAATTCTCCCAAATTTTTGATAGAGCAATTCTTTCAGTTCATTTCTCTGTTTAATCGTGTCTCAACAGGCCTTGAAAATTTGTTCATCAGTGAAAAGCATTAAATATATCATCAAGTATGTGTACAAGGGACATGACTGAAACAACCCAACAGTAGATCGTGAGCAGAATCAAACTCCCGATGAAATTACTAATTATCTTGCTTGCCGATGTGTTGCTTCCCTGGAAGCAATCTGAACACTATCAGAGTTCAACCTACATGATACACAATGTCTACAGACTTGCTGTACAGGGTTATGGTTAGTGTCAGGCAGGGTTGAAGGCCAGAAAAGAGTTTACTTTCACAAAGGCAAAGCTCAGCAAGCTGTTCAGGCACAGAGGGACCATGACACTACCCTCACTGCATGGTTTAAACTAAATGAGCATGATGATGATGCAAGGACCTATTTGTACCCTAACATTCTGTTGCATTATGTGTTTAATAAACACACTAGAAGATGGACACCAAGGCAAAGGAATACGAATATCATTAGTAGAATGCATACAGTGAGCTCTAGAGTCACAGAAAAATTTCACTTGCGAAAGTTGCAGTTGCATGTTTCAGGAGCCGTGAACTTCCATTATTTGTGCACTGCAGAAGGAGAAATCTTGCCAACATTTCAGGCAGCATGCCTGAGATATGGTATTCTCTCTGGCACACTGGAACATGCATTGCTAGTTGCTCTTATAGTTGCGTGTTATGTTTGCTGTCCTGTGCACGTATATGAAACCTGCAAATGCTCTTCACCTGTGGACCATTCACAAGGAATCCATGATTGAAGATTTCTTGCACCAAGGTTTTAATACAGACCACGCAGAAAACATGACACTCCGCTTAATTGATGCAATTCTGATAGCAATTGGGCTGCCTGAACCTATTGGACTACTGCAGCTTGACCATCATGAAGACCTCGATCACTTAGAATTTGCAATACTTACTGATGAACAGAAACTGATTGCTAATCTTGTGCTTGAATCTGTAGATAATAAAAGGTGGGGTGAGGTGAGGTGCCCCAAAACTCAAGTTTCTATTTAGATGCACCAGGAGGTTGTGGTAAAACTTATATGTTTAATACCATAATTCCTTATCTGGGAAGGAACAAATGCAACGTGTGCAGTGGTGCTTGGACAGGCATTGCCTCTAGACTACTGTTAGGTAGAAAGACTATCCATAGTTTGTTAAAATTGCCTGTCCTACTCACGGAGGCCAGCGTTTGTAATGTGCCAGCCACTTCAAACCATGCAAATTATTTACGAAACCTGGATTTGATCATCTTGGATAAGGCTTCTATGAGCCTTTCATTTGCTCTTCATGCTATTGATAAAGCTTTGCGAAATATCACTGGTATTGCTGCTGTTTTTGGTGGCTAAGTCGTGCTCTTGGAGGAGACTTTAGGTACGTCCCACCAATATTGCCAAGAGGAAGTCGTGAGGCAGTTATAGTAATCTGTATTAAAAATTGACTGATTTTCATTCAATACAAATTAAGCCAAAACATCAGGACAACAGCAGATCAAAGGGATTTTGCAGCATGGAGTAAGGCTGGTCAACACTTTCTGTCATAGACCTAGCTTATTAGACCCATGCATTCTTTACAATATGCTCATTCACCACAAAAACTCATCCGTCATCATTCAATATTACATATACCGCGATATCAGAAATTCTCAGGGAACCTACAAAAAACCATGACATAAAAATTAAATTATATATAAATAGTTCAAATGTCTCTTTTTTCTGACAAAAATATATAAAAATATATGCTCATGAAACGAGTGGTGGTGATACTTGTCGAGACAACATAGTTCAATCTAACCAAATCTGATAGTCATTACTAATACTTCTACTTCTTTCTATTATATTTCTGTTGTAATATATCTTTGTATTCCATACGTGTGTTCGTGTTATTCTTTCATTGGTTCTAACCTTGGACCATCACCGTGGTACAAGGAACTTGGACCATAACAAGTGGCGACGAGGAAACCCTAAAAAACCCCAAAAACAAACTCTCTACGCGGAGGACATACCTTTTTTTGCTATCCGTCGCACATAACAAGTGGCGACGAGGTAACCCAAGAAACCAACTCTCTACGCGGAGGACAAACCTTTTTGCTATCCGTCGCATATAAGTGCCGACGAGAAAACTGAAGAAACAAGTTCTACGTGGAGATTCTAAAAAACAAGTTCTACTCGAACATATTAAAAAAAAAAAAAAAAAAAAAAGGAAAATGTTTTTTTGGACATCAACTTTACTGTGGTAACAAAGACACAAGTTCTACACAGGGAATTTTTTTTGGCGTACACAGGTTCCGGAATATCAGGCTACACTAAAGGAAAATACTTACACAAAATTACGTTAACATGGAAGATTTTAAGTTAACCATTGTGGAACTTATGAAAATCCAATTTGAACATTCAACAGAAAAACGAACAGAAACATCTTGAATTACAAGAATTATTGCTACGTGTAATGTCAAATAAAGGGCAAAATTCCGAAAATGAAACGGTTCTCTCACAAGACCCTATTTGGAGCACTATCGAAGGTACGAAGATCTATATGAATTTGACTGTAGAAATTGGACAGACGCAAGAAAAGTACGACTACTACTAAGAAAATTAGGCACATGCGAATATACCAAATTCGTATATCCTACCGAAGAAAACAAATGAGTTAACTTTCAAAGAAGCCATAAAACTGTTAACAGAACTTTTCAGCCCTAATACCTCACTATTCCACAAAAGATGGAAATGTCTGAATCTAACAAAAAAGGAGAGCGAAGATTACATAACTTTCGCTTCCATTGTAAACAAATACTGTGATGATTTCAAGTTATCGGAACTCAGCCCGGACAATTTCAAATGTTTAATATACGTCCAAGGCCTGGTTTCAACCAAAGACGCGGAAATTAGACGCAGAATCCTTACAAAATTGGAGAGTGAACAAGATTTGAGACTTCAAAAACTGGCCGAAGACTGCCAGAGATGCATAAGTGTAAAGAAAGGCTCAAAAGATATAGAAGCTGGCATCGCACACATACGTAAAGTACGAAGACAAACCAACTTTCCCTCCTCAAAAACAGGTAAAACAAATTTTCCTACTTCAAAAAGTCAATATCAGAAAAAACTACCACCCAGTCCATGCTATCGCTGTGGGACTTGGCATTGGTATAAAGACTGTCCATACCGTTTTAAAACTTGTCTATCATGCAAAAAAAGTAGGACATAAAAGTTCTCATTGTTGGACTAGAAGAGAAAGAAAAAGCAGAATAAGAATCACGAGGACTGACCAAGCGGATGAGACTAATATAAGAAAATACGTGCAAGACTGCAGTTGGATTCCGGGTCGGACTTAACTATTATTAACGTACAAACATGGAGAAAACTGAACAAACCTACCATGTTAAGAACCGATAAAATTGCTAGATCGGTAACTGGGAGAAAAATAAACTTTGAGGGTGAAGTGATTACAAATGTGACATTTAATGGAATGACCAAAAAATTGAAAATGTATGTGCTAAGAAATACAGAAAACTTATTCGGTACGGACTGGATGCAAAAATTCGAACTTCGGGATTTACCAATAAGTACGTACTTCCAAAATGTATAAAGTTTATCGACCGAGGCAGATAAATTAAAAGAGAAACTAAAAGAGAATTTCCCCGAAGTATTTTCAGCAGGTCTCGGAACATGTAAGAAAATGGCAGCAAATATAGAAATAAAAGAAAACGTTCAACCTATCTTCAAGAAAAAAAAGGAGCGTACCGTTTGCTTCAATAGAAAAAATAGATCAAGAATTGGCTAGACTCGAAAACACCGAAAAATAGATCCAAAGAGAAAAAATATTAAAAACCCCTGCTACGCAAAAGCTTCGGAAATGGGATGTTATGGGAACTTACCCATAATAATGGACTATTCCTGACATTATAAATACCGCGCTTCTCAAGAGGTATCAGCGTATATTGTAATACGAGGAGAGATAATTGAGAGCATATTGTAAGGACGTTGGAATAGTGATACTTGTCAAGACAACATAGTTCACTCTAACCAAATCTGATAGTCATTACTAATACTTCTACTTCTTTGTATTATATTTCTGTTGTATTATATCTTTGTATTCCATACCTGTGTTCGTGTTATTCTTTCATTGGTTCTAACCTTGGACCATCACCGTGGTACAAGGAACTTGGACCATAACAGTGGCGACGACAGTCGGGCAAATCCAAGATCAGAAAGAGCGCGATTCGGTCGCCAACAAGCCGAGCCACCCAGAGAGCGGATTCTTCGCGACTCACTCCACTAATTCTCCATTCAATAGGCCGTGAAAGGTTTGTGGACCGAGGAATGACCCTCAAGGCCGATCGACACTCGAGGAGGAAATCCGACTGATCCCAGGGCTTACGAAGGAGCTCAGCCCTGGAAACCGGAGGAATGATGGTAAGGCTAGGAGTGGCGTCCCTCACACTCCTCAACAAAATCGAATCCTCTGTCAATGCACGGTGTAAGAAAGCCAATCTCGAGGCGTGTCGGTGACTCGCCAAGTGTGGCATTCCCGGCTCCCCATGACACGGACGTTGGGCATAGACACATCTCTGTCGATGTGATGCTCGCAACTACCCCACAAAAGGGAGAAAGCGCTCGATCGCCTTCTTCGTTTCTTATAGATGGGAAGTACAGCCATCCGGTAAAGGATGAGAAGAAAGATGTAAGTGGCACATGCCTCAGCCCTACCCTTCAATCTCGACCGACGCGACGATCTTTGCCAGTACTTCAAATCAATTTTTCACCAGCTAGAGACCGGGCTCGAACCAAACTCCGAGAATGTGAATAGGCCCGTCCGTTCAACCAAAGGGCCCCGGAAGATCCACCCTCTTGTAGGCACCTAACCATAAGCTGGAAGACTTGTTGCGATTAATCTTGGCCCCCGTGACCTCGTACCATTCAAGCGACATCTGCATCACTTCAATGTCGCTGCGGCATGACACGAAAATGGATACGTCATCAGCGTACGCAGAAACCCTTGTTCGAACCCCACCACGGACAATGATTCCACGTAGAGCCTGTCTGCACGCCCTGTTTCTCAGCCGGCGAAGAAGAGGCTCCAAGGCCAAAGCATAAAGTAGGGGCGACAGCAGGCAACCCTGACGAACCGACCCTGACAGCGGAAAAGCGCATGACCGCTTCCCATTCACCTGCACCATAACACTGGGGAAGCGATACAGGAGTCTGATCCACTTGCAGAAGTCGGGTTGGAATCCGGCGGCATGAAGGACAGCCTTATCGAACGCTTTGGACTGATTCAAATTGATCGGCGCAGCTTCTTCGTTGTCTTCTACTCCCTCTATGATCATGCGGAACAGATACAAGTTGCTCTGAATTGTTCGTCCCCTCACAGCACAAATCTGCTCGGGTACCAACAGAATCTCGACAACTGACTGCAAACGCTCCGTCAGGATCTTGGCCCAAATCTTGTGTTTAGCAGAGTTATGGGACTCTAGTCACCTAAGTTCCTCCACCATCCTTCCCCTTTCTCAACAGCATGATCACGCCCCTGCAGATTCGATCGTGGATCGACCCCTGCCGGAACCAGTTGTGGAACACCACTGTCAAGTTCGGCACAAAGATGTGCGACAGACCCCAGCCCAATTCGTAGGGCAAGTCAACTCCCTGAGACTTGTCATTGCCGACCTTCATCAATGCCAAGTGAACTTCACCCGGCGTGATCTCTCCCTCAAAGTTAACCGTTTCAGTCTGCGAAATCCGAAGAAAATCAACCAAATAACTACGAAAATCTTTGTCACAGAGAACAAGCTCCACGAAAAACCGGCTCTCGTCATGCCGCCGAAATGCCTCACACATGACGCTGGTTGACCACAAAGTACGCCGCTCTGAGGTATCGACCTCCAGAATGTATCGATTGGAACTTCGACGGATCTCTTCCTTGCGCATTTCTTCGCCCATGTTCACGGCTTCAACAGGCATCTTGTTTAACTTATAACTATCTAACCCTGGTAGCGCACGCTAGCCTGCCTAGCTACACATTATCTCTAGACTATACTTGAGAGTCTTCACCTTCTTAGCCTTATCTAGGGCAAGTCGTTGGCTGTATTCGGTGGTGAATAACCTAATGCTATCCTAAGCTACCTGCACCTCCTATTCCCGATAACTACTCCCACTAGTTCCCGCTGCACTAATCTAGTCAGCTGTTGCTGTCCAGTAAGGACAGATAGAACTTCCAGTGTCCAACCATCCTAGCATCTAACGCCAAGTCTGTGGTCCGAATAGCCTAACCTGTGGAACTTAGGGTAATCTAGCAAATCTATATCGACCCTTCTTACTAACATTCTATCGAGGTAGCTGGTTACCCGGGTAGACGGCCACTTACGAACCCACGATCACATCTCCCCCTTTAGGTGATCGACCCGGTATCTATCGACGAGACAAAATTGCCGATCAGATCGACCCGGTTACGATCGCCCTTTTACTAGCTCCCTGCTCCCTGTCGCCAGGCAGCACACGAGCATCAACTTCGCAAATAAAGTGTCTCTCTTGGATCGCGGCCACATCTACGCTGAACAACAATAGATCACGAAGCAGGCGGGACGCCTTACCCCGATCTCTCAGACCATTCACATTTGAGCTAGCTAGCTTGATAGACATGTTTACATCTTAAAAAACCAATGTTATTCACTTATTTGCAAACTGGCCGGAAATCTGCGAGGGACAAGACTCTGACGGATTGTCCTAGACTTAATGAACCGATGTCGGACGTAATTCGTCCTTCTAACACAATGCCGCCGACGTCTGTAGGGTAAGTTAATTTTAGGGCCCTGTATAAACAGGAGTAGAGAATAACCGGGACCCTCCCGGCAGAGATCCTAGTTGTACGATTTTTATTTTTGGGAACGTGTCTCACACTTTCAGATTTCCCCCGTGTTATTGATGAGAGCCATTACACCAGGTGCATTGGGAAAGTTTCTAGGATCCTCTGTCGACTTTTCGTCCACGGAGGTACATTTAAATAAAGGTCTTTCTAGGGCTTTTCTGTCAACTAGCCTGCCCCTTGTGAATTATTTCATTTTCTTGTGAAGGGTTTGTTTGTAGACTGGTGAAAACGATAGTATGTGGGAGGAAGATGGCAAAACTTTAGTGGGAGAAGCGGGGAGGCTATTAGCCTTGTCTGGCTCAGTGTCTTTTTACCTAATTGGCGAGCCGAGAACTGAACAGGGCCTGGGGTATTCTCTGGCCTTTTCCATCCTGCTACAGCCAGACTTTCTTTTTTAATAACGTTGTCCTCGTCCCTTCCACTTTTTAAAGAAGATCTAGGTGGAGGCATCATCTCCACCCCGATACCTACATCAAGTAGTTGGTGCAACTGCTCTGGTTCATGTTGCTCTTGCGCTGGTTGTTGTTGCTGTGGCTGTTGGTGCTGCTGTGTTTGCTGTTGGGGTTGTTGCTGCTGTGAAGTCTTCTGCTTCAGGCTCTATTGTTTTCGCCTCGTAAGACACCCTGCTGGGGAGGAGGTGGAGGAGTTGCGTCTCTTCCTGGTTGCCTGCTGCCACTCACTGGCTTAATTGGGTGTCTGACACACAACTTCCTTTACTACTGGCTGTTGTTAGATGATGCTTGTTGGGCTGTTGAACTGTTGCTTGTTGGGCTGTTCGTTGCTAAGTTGGTGGCGTCGGGTTCCTGCCAGGACATATGCCCCGCGGTACCATAAGACCAGCAGTGGGGCTGACGGCCCTAAACAACTACGAAAATTCTTCTGCCACCACAAGTTTGAGTATCGGGGATATCAATAAAACCTTTTAGTGTCACATGTATAACAACATCCACGCTGAAAATACCTGTCTTGCCTTTAGCCGGTGTGACCTCGGCAACCTGTTGATATTGGGTAAAACAAGCCCCCAAATGGTACTTCGATATGTTCAAGGGCACCCAATGTAACGTAATCCTAGTCTTGCGGGTGCCCAAGTATTGTTTGTAACCTCACCGATTTTGTGGTGAGAATACTACTGGCTAAACTTTTGGCTTCGTTCTCCGTTGCCAGCAAGATATCCCACATGGCGTTGGACCTCTTGACCAGCACTTTGGAGATTATATTGAGACTTGTCGCGGTCGCCATTAGCCGCTCCTGATCTCGCAGATTTAAGTCAAGCAGCATGCGAGAAACCAGATGACTAGTCCAATATCGTTGATGCCAAACCGTACCTCGTGAGCATCGGATTATGCAGCGCTTTCTCAAACATCGGACAACAATTGATATTAATATCTACGGTTTTCTACTCCCTCTAGCCGGGGAGTACTTGAATAAATCGCTCCAAATATCATAAGCCCCTTTTTTCGTCCAAATACAAGCTGCTCGGCCGGGGGCCTGGATCAAAGTGTAATACGCTGCCTTTGTGAGCTTCCGGTGCTTTGTCGAGAGTGTTACTCTTTGGCGCGATCCCGTTTCCGCGGTCGATCCGCCCTGTGAAGTCTATCACTGTTCTGACTTGGCCCTGTTTAGGGACTCCGTCTTCGCCAAGTGATACACTTTGGCGCGATCCCGTTTCCACGGTCGATCCGCCCTGTGAAGTCTATCACTGTTGTCGGTCCGCCCTGTAAAGTCTATCACTGTTCTGACTTGGCCCTGTTTAGGGACTCCGTCTTCGCCAAGTGATACACTTTGGCGCGATCCCGTTTCCGCGGTCGATCCGCCCAGTAAAGTCGTATCACTGTTCTGACTTGGCCCTGTTTAGGGACATCGATCAACCTGCTGCTGTTCCCGTCTATTCTCCCATCCGGCAGTCGACCAGCTACATCCATTTCGCCGATCAACTCTATATTCGTTTTACCGATACGACCGAAAGCAGCTACCCCCTAAACAAAACCAGTCATACCAGACCCGACACCGACTTGAACACATTTCTTCAGAGTACACTCTTGTACAATTGGCATTAATAAAATCGACATTATTGTTTCATAAACCTTTGCCTTTGTCCCCTCATTGTCTTGGCTGTTCACATGTTTCTTCATAAAGCTTGCGGGGGCGACATACTGTGGAACGCCTAACATTTTCCACAGTTAATATTTAGACGTGCGCATGCGCGGATTGCATCCCTACCCTTCTCGTGCGGCTAGTTATAGTAGTAACCGTCGGTGAGCCAGCTGCTGCTGATAGTGTTGTCGACTCCCTCTTGATTGGCTGCTACTGATGTTTAAAATTTGTTTTTTTTTCCCGCGCGATGAGCTTGACGTCACGAGCGACCGGCGTTTGGATTTCTTTTCAGTTGCGGTTTTCTCCTCGAGGCTGAAACAACTCAATTATCCCACGCTCTTAGCCATAAACGAGCTGGGATATCTAACGCCTTCCCAAGACTAACCTTTCGTCTTGATGTGAACAGCTTACGAGCATTCCTCTACTCACTACCAGAATCTTCAATACGGTCGTCTCACACCTTTCCAAGACTATCCTCTTCGTCTTGATGCAAAGCACTTTCGAACTATTTTTTACTCACTACCAGAATCTTCAATACGGTCGTCTCTCACCTTTCCAAGACTAATTCCTCGTCTTGACGCGAACAACTCAGAATTCTCTTCGACCAAAATTGTTAAACTGACTACGAACTCTTTATTTCTTCCTTTTGAACCAGTTACATTAAAAATATTCACATACACTCACATTAACAAAAATTCCACAGTGAGTATTTTTTATTCCTTGCAATATTGTATTCCTGTTCACAATTACTCGAGCAGACATCCTTCCAGAACTTTCCTATAGAGGAACTTTTCCCGCCATAGCCATCTTGTTGCCTTTTATTGGCGCAAAAATCCCATCTTGTTTCCTTTTATTGGCGCAAAAATCAGATGAACTATTTTTGACTGCCTCATAGTTCTTTTTGCAAGTTACAACAGTTTTACCTCTGTCTCCACGCACGAGACTACCTACTTGTTAAATAATTTAATAAATTTTAATTCTGTGTTTATTTGCAAGTCTTGCTTCAGTCATTCTTTGTGCCTACCAATTTTCTTCCTTCTTATGCACGTTTAATATGACCCTTTTTATATCCAGGAGATTGTGAAATTTAGTATGAGAAAGAACACGCGCTGAGTATTTACATAATATTCCTCTTTCTCTCCTCTCCTTTTTACTTTGTTTGTGGATCCGGTAGTCGAGTGTAGTGTCTGGCACAAGGCCACCTTTTTCGTATGCCGGCACTTCATTTAGCCACATTCACCCCGGGTCCGCAACAATACTTATCGGCCCCGCAACAGACTTTTAAGAGCTTCTATTGTTTCCCAAGTAACGCCTGTCAGTTTCCGAGACTTGACGTCTGAAGTCACCAGAGAGATTGTTCTCGTCCCAACTGCCTCTAGAAGAGGCGGTATCGACAATAGTTTATTACCGTCAATAAATTCCTTATATTTCTCTTTTAGGGCCTCGTAATATTCCGGCTCTTCTTTGTTTTTTCTGAAGTCCATGTGGTTGACACAGTTGTCGTAGTTGATAACACAGTTGTTGAAGCTGATGTGCTGGTGGGGATTTATCTCGGCTCTGGGAAGACTCCTCCATAATGATGGAGAGGAGAGCCCCCCCCCAAAAAAAAAACACGTACACAAAACTACTCTTAAAAAACAATGCAGTTAATAAAAGCTATGCGTACTAACAGATAGTATCAAAAACACTGACAAAAAAAGCGTTACTCAGTTTCGTTCAAAAAAGAACAAACATGCCGCACCAGTTTCAACATTAGACCCCTCTTCTCTATCACATATACACGCGAAGAAATCACATTCATTTCTTATTTATTTTCCCCTTGAAAAAAACAACTACAAGGAAAGGACTATACTGGCAAATTTAATACTCACAGACGCTAAAAAAAATTTAGTTGTTAATTAAAAACAAAATATATTATTCTTAGTTATAAACACATTTTCGTCCTTTTCTTTGTTGTGGGCTGATTCAAATTCGCAACAATACAATTGCTTTGATGTCGACGAAACAAATTAAAAATCATAAAACCTGAACAGTGCCATCTACATCATACATGCATACAATCAATTTGGCACCTCGACGTGAATAGTAAGCTTGCCTTGCTCTAGAACAGTTACGACAGAGTAGTGACTAGTGAGTTTGATACTCACTGCGTACCACATACTTTCGTCCTTATGCCACATCTAAACTACCCTTAGAAAATCACTATACAATAAATCAGCAGGATAATAGCATTCAAAATTCAAACAACGATGACCAGTTTAAAACTCTTTGTATTGCGTAAAAAAATAACTTCATGAAATACAATACACAATACCAGCTGAAGTATAAATTTAAAAAAAATAATATCCACAAAACAAATGGTCAGTTTTAGATTTGACCAGAAAATCTTGAGAGTCACAAGCATCTGCTTTTTTTCATTACACTTCTGGACGAACAAACAATCAATACCACTAGCCTGAATATTTGTTAATGTTATTGTTAACCATTGAAAGGTGAAGGCTTTATAAACGTATCTTGCCAAGGTGAAGGTTGTACACAAAATGGCGTCTTTCAAGGATGACACAAATGAGAAAAATATTTTGTATAATCTCACTGTTCATGCAGAATGGAAGCTGGACACAGAAGTATTTGTTAGTATATATACACACATATATATTATTCTTACTTTTATTTTTTGTGTTTAATTTAGTTTTTGATACTATTATGCTGGTTGTTTTTGGGACGTTGTATATTTTGGTGGTGTTTTGCAGTTTGAGTGAAATTCTTTTCATCTTCCAGCCTGTTGTTACGTTTGTTGCATACGTGGCTTCTTTAATGAACAAAGATCTGCTTGTAGATTTTGTATAAGTTTTCTGTCATGGTATATTAGCTAATTTAATGTGAAAATATTACTAAAAAATAGTAAGAATAAATGTTTAAACTTTAGTTTAAAGTAAACAATTTTATAAGTTTTTTTTTTTTTTTTTTTTACTCTATTCCTAAACACTACAGTAAACTTCCAAATCTAAAAAAAAGAAAAAAAAATGAATGTAAAAATATTTTCTTAGTCAAGAATAAGATTTAATTTAAAATTGTTTTTATTATTATTATAATTAAATAATTAAAGTATAAGTTGTTATTCATGCGAAGACTGAATAAACCTAAAAGGAAAGAATTGAAAAAAAACCTTTTCGATTTTTAAATCCAAATCGTTTAAAGAAACTTTCACTGTCTTAAATTTTTTAGCTATAACTTCTTACTAAATCTCCATTTTTTTTTTTTTTTTTTTTTTTTTTTTTTTTTTTTTTTAGTTAATCCTTGTTGTTATAAAAACTGTATTTATTTTATTTTTTAACCTACAATAATGATGATTGTCCACAATTTTTTTTTCGCTCTTTATGTTTTGGGTTAAAAAAATCCGTATCCTTTTTTTTTGTCTTTACTTTACTTTGTCACTTTTGTTTTCAATGAGAAAACTGAGATATGTTTTTACAATTTAGTAACAATCTTGGACATGTAAACATTCTGGTAAATTACAAAATAGTACCTAAAAAAACCCAAAAGAAAACCGATTAAATGAGTATTTTTAAAATATTCCAGATGTCTCAAATTTTGTTTTACTTTTATTTTAATTTCTGGAGTGACTCGAAAAGACTTCTTTTTTAAAAAATAAATAAATATGCGTATGTACTGTAACTGTAACCCCCCTCTCTATTTTTGCATTGGAAAATAGAATAGAATATGATGGTCTTTTTTTTTACTTTTTTTTTTTTTTTTACCAATTCTCGTTCTGTACTAAAAGATATATAATTTGTTTTATCGTGGAAAGCACTAATTTGAAATATGAAAAAATTTTACAATTATTAATTAAAACCTTAACAATTTTTTTTTTTTTTTTGTAAATTTTCAATAATTATTGAAAATTTACAAAAAAAAAAAAAAAAATTTAAATTTAATTTCTTTCACTTTTATGAAGATGAAGTATTCTGTATTACCTTTTTTGTAGGTGTGTTCAATACTTCGATAAAAAAAAAGAGCATACTCTGATGAAAAAAGCCCCAAACTTGATTAAACATTTTTTTTATCGTCTCTCTAAATGTTTTTTTTTTTTTTTTCTTTTTGTTTTTTTTAGGAAAAACCAAAGTATTTTTTGAAATTTTTTGATCCTTACTAGCAAGTCCGAAATTTTAGTTAAAAAAATCTTTTTTTTTTTTTTTTTTTTTTTTTTTGTTAGCAAAATTTACGTAAAAAAAACAACTAACAATAACAATAAACATCAAGGCAATTTTTTGGACGGAATGTCAGAAGTGACAGTATTTTCAAATTTTAAGTGAACCAGCTCATTTAACTAATTTAATTCTTAAAATATAAAAATTAAATACTTTCAAAAGTCTGATATTTTATTGATTTTTTTTTTTTTTTTTTTTTTTTTTTTTTTTTTTTTAAGGTACTTTAACTTTTTTAATGAAGATATGTCCACTCCAAAACCTGCACTGTTTATTGTAAAAATAGAAATGCATTGTAGATTGTTATTAATAATTAATCTTTCAAAGTTAAGATCTGTGAAAAAATAAATCTTTTAATTATAAGACTATTTCCAACATATTCAAACTTAATTTTAAAATATTTAACAACTTTATCACATTTTGTATTTAAAATTGAAAAAAATTTCATTTTTTTTCATTGAAAAAATATTTTGATTTCAGACATTAATGTTTTTTATTTATAAAAGCCATTAAAAGCTTTTTTAATTAAATAATGTCTTAGTTTTATATTGGGTTTTGTATTTTACAATTCAGAGCTAAAGTTTAGGTAGAAATGCTCCTCAGTTTACGAAAAAAATCGATGATTTAATATATAAATCATCGATTTTTTTCGTAAACTGAGGTACCTCCACTTTTTCGGCATAAATTATCGATACCTAAGTTTAAAATGCATTTTTTAAAATGAAAAAATATGCTTGAATATTTCATTTTAGCTTTACTTGAAAGTTGAATCATTAAATTTATTATTTCCATTAACTAAACAATTCTGGTATATTTCAGATAGAAACTATATACATTGGAATGTCAAATTTAATTTTAAATTTTTAAATTTTCAAAAAACCCGCCATTTTCTTAATTTTAAGAAATTTGTAAACAAACACAAATTTATCGATTTTAAAAATATCTAAAAAAATTTCTGACACGTCATTTTAGTAAAATTAGAAAATTTAATGTTAAATTAATCTGATTTAAAAAAAATATTACTTAATTATAGCATAAAAAAGAAATATACAACGAATTATTAACGATTGGTACCGTAATTTTGATCCGATACTTGATCCATGTGTTGATTGACAAGTGATGACAGCTACTACGGATGACCATAAATGAAAATTACTAGGAATCTGAGTGAACCCTTTTATTTTTAGTTTTACTGTTATGTCTATTTATTAAAATAAAGGGACAAAACTCTTTTTTATAATAATGGCAATTTCAGTCTACCGTACATGGAAATAAGGAATGTATTAAGTAGAAAAATACAACATAAAAAATTATTTGAAAAAAAAGTGGAATCACTAAATTTATTAAACTTTGCAATTTTGAACTCGTAAATTTTGTTTCTACTTAATTACTAATTATCACAAGGAAATAAGCTAATACAGAGTTTTGCACGATTTTTAAACTATTATAAATTATTATAATCAAAATGTAAAACAAATAAAAAATTCTTGTAAAATTTAATTATTCATCAGAAAAAATTTATTTCTTCAGGCAATAATGACCTTAATATTACTTATTTACAAAAGCAATTAAAAGCTTTTCTAATTAAGTAATATCATAGTTTTATTGGATTCATTATTTTTCTATTCAGAGCTCATTTTCCGTGAGTTGGAACAAATTTGAAAAAAAAAAGTAGGTGATTTACCATCTCCAATAACTCTTACTTTAGTTTAAACAAAAAAAGATTGTAAGGAAATAAAAAGGATTGAACGAAATTTCGTGAAAATAAGTGGGGTGTAACATATTAAAAAAAAAATATTTTTTACTAAAATTTACTAAAAAGAAATATTTCAAAAATAATTTCATTCATTTGTGAATAAGTCCTGAAAATTTCATTAAAATCGGACAATTACTTTAATTTTACAAGAATTTCCAAATCAATGGGTTTTCAACGGGAAAAAAGCGCAAAAAAAAACAATGTTATTTTTACAGCACCGCGATGACGTAAAAAAAAGAAAACTTTAACCAAAATTTCGAACGTGTTAAAAAATATTAAAAAATATCAAAAAATAATTAAAATATACTTTGGTCTTTCATCTTAATAATAACATAAGCGTTTTGACGATAAAAATTTATTTCGTTAAGTTTGTGGCATTTGTTTCAAAGTTCTGTTTTCCCGCGAAAAAGTGGAGGTACTTCAAAGCCTTCTGCATTTAATTTAAAAAATTAGAGATGCACATATTCGAGTTTTCATAAAATTAAGTAAGGCAGGGTAACCGATATAAAAAATATTTTTACCATGACTTTCTAAACAAATAACATTTCTAAAATAATTTCATTCATTTTTGAATAAATTCTGAAAGTTTCATTAAAATCAAACAATTATTTGATTTTTGCAAGAATTTCCAAAATCCAAATTAATGTGTTTTTCAACTGAAAAGAGCGCTAAAAAAACTAATACTAAAATAAATATTATGTGACTGCTGACGTGAAACAAGATTTTCAGCCGAAATTTTGAATGTGCTAGAAAGGAATAAAAAACATTTAATAAAATAATTAAAAAATACTTTGGTCTTTCCTTTAGTTTTATGAATAGCAAACTTTTTCATAATAAAACTGTTTTTATTAAGTTTGGAGCCTTTTTTTCATCATGCTATGCTGTTTTTTCAGGAAATTATTGAACATACCTACGTTTACATTCCATATGAAACATTGCTGAAAATAATTGGTTCAACTAAGACAGGATAAAAAATATTCTGATGTTTGATCATTTTGTGCCAAGAACTTTTCAGCACTCTTTTCCTTACATGATATATCTAAAATTGTGTTGAAAAAAAATGAAGTTGTAGAACCTGATTTTATGCACCTGCTGTTGGTGCACGTTACACTTGATGCCAATTATTAAAGAATCTATAATGCTATATTCCTACTTATGACATGTTTTAAAAGTTTTCATGAATCTTTTTAATGAGGTATTCCAAAGTAAAATTTTATTTTCAGTATATTTAAAAAAAAAAACCTTTACAGGCATATAGAGTTTGATAAAACATAAAAAAATGATACCCATGATTATCAAATTATTTTTGTTAAACAGGACCGCTAGTTACAGAAAATCTGTTCAGAATCGTAAAATAAAAAATGTAATAAAACTAAGAAGTTATTTAATTAAAAAAGCTTTTAATTGCTTTTATGAATGGACCCTCTTAATCTTGGCTTAAGAAGAAAAAATTTTTGATGAATAATACATTTTATTTTATTTTAATTTAAATTATTATAATTTATAGAGTTTTAAATCTTTTCTAATTCTATATTAATTTGTAGCAGTTAGACAATATTGTTATTAAGTGAAAATGAATTATGGAAATGTTTATTACAATTCAGTGCCCATCCTGTCAGTGTATTTTGAAAAGAATTTTGAATTTTTTTTGCATACATATAAATGTGCTGATTTTCATAAATATAGAATTCCATACACAACATTATTGACAAATAAGAATTGTAACTATAGTAAATTTAAAATTTATTAGTAATTAAGGCTAATAAGTCTGACATGGTCAAAATAGCAACTGATGTCCAAAACGATCTCAAGTTCATTGTTGACTGGGGCTAAAGATGATTTGTTAATTTTAACACCTCCAAAACTGAACTTTTCTCCACTAACCATCTGAGAGATCCCTCAATGCCTTCCATTGCTAACATTCTTAGCTGACATGAAGAGGAAAGACTATATTGAATCCATTGCTAGGTCAGCTGCTAAGAAAGTCAATTTACTATGTCGTGTGAGACAATTTTTCTCTCTAGATTCAACCATGCTTAGAATATTACTGCCATATATGATCCAGTGGCCCTGTTATTTACCTTGATCTCCTTGATAAGATCCAAAGAAGGATCAACAATATTATTGGTCCTGATCTGGTGGCTCAGATTCAGTCACTTTCCCACTTCCATAATGTTGCCTCTCTTTGCAAAGGCAAAGAAGATAGATAAAAAAATAAATTTCATAGTAATTGTTCAGATGAGCTCTTCGCTATGGTACTATGATGTTTTGATTTTAAGTGCATTACTATACTGGCATACTGTAAATTGATGAGATCTCATCAATTTACAGTTGGGCTGGCTAGATGTAGCCATAAATTCTAGGCTAACAGTTTTTCTCACACTTCTCATTTGTGGAATTGCCTTCCAGTTAAAAATTTAAATGCTGTGTCACTCACTGTCTAATGTCTTCCTGATTACTCTTTTCTCTCCTCATTAATGTGCTTAATTTCTCCACACCCTGTAACTTTTGTGTTTTAGTGGCTGCATGAGGTGATACCACTTTAAAAAAAAAAAAAAATTGTCTAACATTTTGTAGGAAAAAATGTGTAAAAGTGTTCTTTCTTCTCTGGCTTGTTAACAATTTCTGCAATCTGTTTCCTTTAGTCAATTCCTCTGCAACACGTGTTTTCTCTGTGGACAAATTGAACTTTTTACTCATGTGTGGCTGGCTAAGAATTGCAATTGCCTATATCAAGCAATGGTCTGGGACTTTACTTCCTTGGTTCTATCAGAGAGTATCATTTTCCCCATTGACATGCAGGCTCAAAATTTTGAATAGATGGTCCCTCACCTGTGTCATAGAAAAGTTAAGAATTGCCAAAATATCTTGTAGGGAAATGTGTGTAAAATTTACTTTCTTAGGCTTGTTAACAATTTCTGCAATCTGTTTCCTTTAGTCAATTCCTTCACAACACGTTTCCTACAGTAGCTCTCTGCCTGTCGTCTTATGCCTTTTTTATGTCCTCATTGACAGCTAAAATTTACATATGTAGAAAGATGTTCTTGCAATCTTTTTGTTTTAAATGTGTGACCCGTGAAGCCACCATTTTTCCTTTTTGGACAGTTTACATGCAAGACACATTCAAATCCATTTTCATCCTGGAGGTAAGCTATATTTTTTTTTTCTAGTGTTACATTGACTGTTGCAAAGAATGCATGCAATCCTGGTCCTCTTTGCTCTTTGTGGTAGTTCAGTGCACATTTCCTAAACAAGCATCATCATAAGTAAGACTATAAAGCTTAAAATTCAATAAAATATTAGATTACAGTATTTTCATAAATTTTTAAGATTATTGGATAGTTAAAAAAAAAAATCAGATACAAAAATGATTATCTCCCTTTGGCTGAGATGATGTCATGTAAGGTTTGGTTTAGTGATGTCAGTTCATAGGCTGACAAAAGCAGTCCGTCAGTCAGTTTCCAGGTATCACATCGTGCAGTTGCTTTTTTAGTATGGGCAAGACTAAATGTGCCTTGTCCAGGCAAGCTGCCAAAGGGACAGCTCACATGCATATAGTACTATTTTCCTTTGGGAACAAACATATCTTCACCAGATATAGAAACTATCTCTGGTTTGTGGTCGTCATGTTAGGTAAAACCCATGACTTGCCATCTCTTGTTTGAGGAATATGTCCTTGCTAGTAACCTACAAGATAAATCCAGACTGCTTGAATCGTCATTGGGAATCCTCAATATGGCTTCTCCAGAAACACAGATGAATCCTCTGGCAATTCAAATTCCCATTGGGATTTATTACAACTGAGGTCCTCTGTCTCTTTTGCATTTTCACACTGCTTATGTGCTATATACATGTGTTATAGTTTCTCTGTGAATATGTGTATATAATTTTGTGTATGACTTGGTGGTATAAAAGTCTCCCTGAGAAAAAAAAGTCTATCATTCCTGTTCTTTCTGCCATTGTTTTGTCCATATAGCAAAGTGTTATTATATCATGGATATAATAATGCCCATAATAACTGAGAATATTCCTTTCTTGCCTAGCACTAATAGTACCCCATTAAAATTATATAAAAAAGGTATTCATGTTGTATTTATAATTTTTACAGTTATGTACCCTTTACATAAAAATGCCAAACATTAAGCTATCTATAAATCTGTCAACACCTCAAAAGCCCCCACCTCTGTGTTAAAAAAATGCTTTTCTGTGATATTTTAAACTAAAGGTAATATTTATTTTAATTTAGATAAATTAAACTTTTAATCTTCAAATAAGCTTTCATAAATGTATATTTTAATTTTGAAGGATATTTTTAATAAAGAGAATTATGTTGTGTTGACAGATTTGACTTTAGTGATTTAAAAAAAAAAAAAAAAGTCTTTCCAATCAATTTAAATTCAGTTGAAATACAGCAAAGTATTTTGTTTATTGGAAATATAAAAATTTAATCTGTTAGCTTGAAATTAAAACTAATATAATAGATTCAAGAAAGATTTTTCATTTTCAAAATGTATTTTAAGCCTGAAGTATTGCCTTTTATTTATTTTTTATTTTTTAAAAAAAACGTACCTAGTTTAATTTTATATTAAAAAAATATGTATAAAGAACAACAGTTGAGGTGGATGTGATTCAAGCATGAGAGTTTGGGCAAAATACAATAAATAAGTACTTTAATGTTTGAAAATCCACCACTAAAGAAAATATAAGAAAAAGATTTAAACTGTGTAATACCCATTGATGAAACAAATTTGACTTAAAATAGAGTTCAACTTGTGATGTTCATTCACTTGGTCAGCAATACAAATTTCAATGCATTAAAATCAACTAGTTTGCATGAAATGAATGCAGTATACACTTTTTGATTTCACTATGAATTCATCACCTTTGAAAATACAGAAAATCACTGTTTATTATTTGAATAGCGAGATGTGTAATGAAAAGATGAGATAGAGATGTGGAATGAAAAGTAATCATCACATATGAAAAAGAATTGTATCTTTAGAAAGAGAAAAGATTAAATTTTGTTTACATGCTAATTTTATCAAAATAGCCTGAAAAATAAATGAGGTTGAAATTGTTGAAAATTTCACTACTTTGACATCTGTTTGCACTATAAATTCTGGCAGTTTTGGATACCTAGTGAAAGCACATGAAAATATCATCCCAGGATGTTTCCCTTGCCATTGGAAGATTTTCCTGTATGTAAGTACAAAGGCCATGCATATGTGTCCTATCCTAGAATCTTTTCAACACAGAGGAAGATAGCCAAAAAGTTAATTCACTAGTAGTGATAGTAGAATTTAGTTTTGCAAAGTGCTAATACACTGTATATACTTGCATATCAAGTGACTTTTGAAGACCTAATTTTGAAGCTAATTTAAGGGGGTTGCATCATACACAAGATATAAAATTAGTGTATGTACCATTGACCAAACTATATATCCATTTACTGTAGTCAAATTTGCTTTAAAATTAGGTTATCAAAGGTTGCATGATATATGAATATATACAGTATTTGGTGAACATTTCAAAAGAAAAGATTCTTTTTTTCTTTCTCAAGTATTATTCTTTTTCAATTGCAATAGCCCCTTGCATTTTAGTGGCGTTATCTCTTTGCTTGGGATGAATTAATTAAAAAAATAAATAAATATATGACTTTCTTTTTAGCAGCCTCTCAAAGTGCTATCAAAGAATTTGGGCTCTTTACTACCAGTTGGGATGCAGTAAACAGAAAACTGCCAACCTTGTACCCTCATAATGAAAAGTCATAATCATTGAGCAATCAGATCACCAAAGAGTTGAGACAGTTAAATCATGGTCATGGAAGAAAGGGACTGGTAAATCATATCCTAAACAGGAAACAAGGGATAAACCTCTACTCTTGTTCAATAAACATGGAAGGAGTATTGGCCAAGTGATAGGTGAACATATCTACTATCAACCTGTTCACAGGACACTTTTGTCATATAAGGCTCTAAACCCCCTTCCAGGCCAAGGAGGAATTACTAAATTATCTGAAGGTTACTCCAGTAGTTAAAAAGTAATGGATAAAATTAGATCACTTTATATCAAGTACAAGAATCAAATTAAAATTAAGATTTAAAGTTTAAATATACATGCATACACAAACACTCAAACATTTACACATGTATATTTTACACTGGATATCTTTGTCAGATGGACCACTTATTCTTAATATTATCATAATTTCTGTTGGACTGATAAGAGAAATCAATAAGAAATTTTATATATATATATATATATATATATATATATATATATAATTACAAATTTGCAACACATAGAGATATGAACCCCAGGTGGAAAAAGAAAGATGAGTTTGCTCAGAACAGGTGTCCACAAATAACAAATGCAAGATGAACATTTGTGAATAATTTTATATAACAAAAACAATATGGAAAGAGTGGGATAACAGACGTAAAATCAATAAAATACACTTATCTGATACTGGGTGTTCAAGCATTTGTATTTCATGAATTTGTAAGTTCAAATGTTCATAATGGTGAATAGACAGTCTCTTTAAAATGTCCAAATATAAGTCAGTAGTTCTTCTTCCTGCCATTATATAATTTTGTACTTGAATTACATCTATTATGAAATTGGGACGACTTCTCAGGATGTAATATTCTTTTATTCTCTATGCATCAAGTAGTCGAATAAATGCATAGTCTTCAGGAATAATATTTTTTATTCTTTTTTTAATTCTCTACACATTAAGTAGTTGAATAAATCCATGATTCTCAGGAATGATATCTCTGCATTCCTTACCCAACAAATAAAAGAATAAGTTCATAGGTGCATCTCTTATGATTGATGAGAGTTGATTTACTCGTGATCTGTTGTGGTCAGAGATTATGGGGAACTGAAATTATAATTAAAAAATCGCACTTGGTGACATATGTCAAATGGACTTGGGTGACTGACTTTTACTTACTCCCTTAGGAAGTCAGTCTGTCTAGTTGTCAAGTGGCACAGATTCTTTCCTGCCATTTTTTATTCAAAACAGGATTTGGTCTAGACAGGAAATAAAAGGAAGAAAAGAGGAAACACAAAGATAGCATGAACCTTAATAAATTAATCATGTGTCTGATTTAACATTCAACATTGAGAGCCATGTCGCACCTCCCACCTGGGGGGAGGGGAATGGCTATTTTTCTTAAGACAAGGGTTAAGTTAAATACAGGATAAGGTGTCAGCACACGTTGTTGACACCTTTAATGTGGCGTATTTTGAGAAATTGTGGAAAGGTGTCACAACCATAAAGACCATTGCAGCCAGGAAACAGAGCACTGTGCAGGAAGCTGTGTAGTGGCATAATGTAACCTCCAAGATGATGTTTCACCTTCTTCAGCCCTGGCTGACATAATACACAAATACCATGTCAGTGTCAAGAGGATTGATGACATTCTCCCACACGAACCAGAGCATGAACAAGAGATGTACAGAGTGGGGAACCATGTCTGGATCACGGTCCCAAATGGTAAATGCACCACGAGATTCAAAGTGGGCGGGTCACTGGAGTCAGCAGTCAGTAGTAGTAGAATCCCGTGTCATGAGAAAGACTTGTGCCCCTTTCCAGAGCCACACTTGTCTGAAAGTGAGAGTACCTCTGAGGAAAGTGCAAGGCTGATCCAGGTAGGATTATCTGTGCCAGAATCACCCAATGATGATGAGAATTCATCTGACGATGCATTATCTGTAGATGAGCCAGTTTTGCCACACAGTTCCCTCATCACCAGCTGTCAGGAACCTGATACGAGAGTGTGTCATGATCGCTTACCTCAAATTATCTACACTTACTTTTCTGGCTATCTTGTAAGGACCATGATATTGAGCTCTGAGAGGGTGACTGTCTATAAGTAATAACACTAACACTTTGTCACCAGCATTAAAACTTCACTTGACTGCTTCTTGATCATATTGATTCTTCACTTTTTGTTGAGCTGACCAGAGAATCTCATGGGCCAATTCACTTGCTTCAGTTAGCTGAATCCAAAATTGAAACACATAAGTTGAATAGATTTTCATTCTTCGAATCTTCCTGTAGCCAACTTTAATAATTTCAAAGGACCATGAACCAAATGTCCAAATACTAATTCAAATAGACTGATTCTCAATGATTCTTGAACAGATTTGCTGGCTGCAAACATCAAGAAAGGAATACCTTCATGCCATTCTTTTTGATGCTCCAAGACACCTTTGTGGATGATAGGTGACAGACCTAATCAAAGTCATACCTAGTTATCTAACCATTTGCTGAAATATTTGAGAGCCAAATTTTGACCCTTGGTTTGATTGTACAACTCTGGGTAAACCTGCAGTAATGAAAAAGTTGATAAGGGCTTTTACTATTTTCTGAGCCAAAATACTCCTTAAGGGTATCGCTTTTGGGAATCTAGTTGAAGCATAATTGTTAAACGGTACTAGTTTTCTAAGTATTGGTTAATGGCCCGACACAATATATAATTACATGACTAAAATGTTCCTCAAATGTGGGAATGGTGTATAAAGGCACAATCGGAATTTTCTGATTGGGTTTTTCCACCTTGCAAACATGACAAGTTCTGCAGT
The DNA here is from genome assembly GCA_963932145.1 of Acanthosepion lycidas. Lineage (NCBI taxonomy): Eukaryota > Metazoa > Mollusca > Cephalopoda > Sepiida > Sepiidae > Acanthosepion > Acanthosepion lycidas. Next base: position 74,520,743 of record OZ010573.1, read on the forward strand.
ATTCAGATATGTCTTTCCAGATTCCAGGCCAACAGAAATGTCTTATTTATATGCATATGACCTGCCAGAGGAATTTCATGAGCTGTTCTCACTATCTCTGGTTTATAGGTTTTGGGGATGACAACTTGATAGACCACTGCCCAGTCGCCTGAAGTGGGGGTATGTGGTGGTCTCCACTTACTCATAAGGACATTGTAACGAACTATCCAGCTGGAATAACGAACTATCCAGCTGGAACTTTCTATAACTCCTCCTTTGGCAATATGCAATTAAAAAGCAGGATGATTTTGGGATCTCTCCTTGATAGGGAAGCATCCAGAGTTGGCTTTATATTACCAATGCTATTCTCTCTCACAAGACTATTAGTGGGATAATTGAAATCAATGTTGGAATTTTAAAGAGTTTGGGAGAGATCGATTGTCTCTTCTTTCACCTCATAAAATTTCTCTTTTTTGAGCTTTAACCTGTGCTCGAGTTATGGCACATGAAGGAAATATACCAGGGTTCTCTTCCTCAATTTTCTCTGTTTCGGTTGAGGTGACTGGGTCTAATGTTACCTTGGGATAGATGGTTACCTTCCCACCAGTTAGCTCATGCCCTAACAACATGGACATGCCTTTCATAGTCAGTTTGAGAACAACTTTAACAACAATGAGTCCCAACTCAAAATCTGATACAAGATGAAACTGATGTAAAGGGATACTTACAAAATTAGTACTGATACTCTGGATAATAACAAATTCGCCTGTGGCCAAATTCAACCCACACAGAAAAGAACTTTTCAAAATTAGGGACTGCATAGCTCCCATATCTCGCAAAACTTTTATGGGTGTCCTTTTAGTGGTATCGCTCACAAGCAAAACAGATCCATTAGACACAAATGACCTGTGCTCCTCTCTAATGTTGGATATTCTATCCAACACAACTTGGTTAGAAGAAACTAAGCCCTGGGGGTTTATTTTGGCTTAATGCCCTGAACTCATTATTTCATTAGGTTCAGCAATTTGCCACAGTGTGCCCAACTTTGTTACATTACTGGCACATTGGTAGTTTCTGATCCCTTCTATTTACTTGCTGGGATCCTAATGACTGAGAATTACCTCTTTGTGACTGTGTACCTCTTGAGTTTTTATTGGTACTTTTATGAGTTAAATGGCCAATTAGGACTATATGACTGGTCTGACTTGGAATTCAGATCAGAACTAGATCCAGGCATTGGGCCAGAACCACTTCTAGATTCGAAGGAACTGCTGCATTTCAGTTTGCTGTGCTTATGTGCTAAGGCATATTTATCATCAAGAGTGGCCATTTCATACACAGTAGTTACCTTTCTCTCCTCAAGGTTTGTTTTTATATTATCAGGGAAACATTCTTTAAATTCTCCCATTAGAATCATTTGCCTTCATCATAGTCAGTTTCAATATTTTTTGACTAGCTCCATCTGTCAAAATGAGTTTCCCTTTCATTAGAAAACTCTATGTAAGTTTGTCCATCAGTTTTTCTTGAATTCCTAAATTTTTGGTGGTAGGCTTCAGGCAGCATATGTTTTCTGAACTTTGCCTTTCAATACCGTTTGTAATAACATGGGCCATTTGGTTATGGGCCATCTTAAATTCAATTTTTGAAATATGAAAAGTACCAATCTACTTCAATTTCATTAAATTACAGTACCAACTTAACCTGCTTTGCTAATTCATCTCCTAGCCTCACTATTTAATTGTTTTTCCTCTATTTCGCGAAACCACATCTCTTGTCCAATTCTCACTTTTTCAATTTCAGCTTCATTGCTCACTTTTCTCTTTCAATTTCAGCTTCAATTCTCGCTTTTTCCCTCTCAGTTTCTTTTGTATCGCCTGTTCTAATGACTTGCTCTCACTGTGTAACTTGGAACAAGTAAGACAAAGATTGACAGATAAAACAGACACATGTAGAAACAATAATAGATTTATTTGGTCACCATGTTAAATTTTCTCCCTCTCCCCTGGACAGACAATTGTACCCTTTTTCTGAGAGTGACAGATTTCCCTTTTGTCCTTAATACCTCACCTTTTTAGTGTGATGGTAAGTTTTGTGTTAGGGGTTTACTTGTAGCTGTTTGGTGGAATGTTGGGCCCTAACTGACCTTCTAGTTTTCATCCCTTGAAGTCTAGGTCTATGTTCCATGCTTCTGCTGGACATTGCAACATTTCCCCAAGGCAGATCAAAAGTGTCCAACAAAATGTCGAGTGGAAGATCTAACCTTTGGTTCATGGATATTGCAAGTTTAGAAAAGTTTTGCATGCCGTACCCAAATGCAAGATTGCATGCTTACATCGTAAGTGACATTTCCAGTTTGGTGCCAGATGTAACATTTTGTTTATTTCTCTGTGACATTTTGGTAGTCTTTTGCTAAGACTCGTTGGCCTGGTTTGAAAATATGACTTTTTGCATCATGGTAGCTGCTGAATTGTTGTTTCATTGCAATATTTCTCTTGTGAGAATTTTGTGCACTTTGATGTAAGATGTCTACATATAACTGAATTTTGCAATTCATCAGAGTTTCGGCAGGTGAGCTACCATTTGGGGTATATGTGTTTGGTGAGACTCTATAACTTGTTGGGAATGTCTCCAATATTTCAGTTACTGTGCCTTTTAACTTTTGGAGTGCTTGCTGAAAGGTATTCACTAATTGCTCAACTTGTCCATTCATTTGTGGATAGAATGGTAGTGTGTGCGTGTGTTTGATGCCATTCTGCTGCAGAAAACTGAAAATTTTACTGAATTGAAAGCAGAGCCATTTTCAGAGACTAAAGTTTCTGGGACTCCAAATCTGTTGAAGAGGTGCTGTAATTTAAGAATGGTTTCCTCAGATGTGATGCAACTCAGAAAAAAATCAGGCCATTTATAGTAGACATCCATTAGTAACAGAAAGCATTTTCCATCCATAGGTCCTGCCAAATCAATATGAAGACCTGACCAAAGGGAATCCAGGACAGGCCATGAAAAGAGTTCCTATTTCCTTGGGGATTTTGCTGCTAAATGACATAGGAGCAAGGTCTTCTAATCTCTACATGTTTGGCCAGTAGACATAGCTACATGCAAAAGCCTTAATGTGGCTAATGTCCTGATGACCAAAATGAAATTGTTTAGGACCCTATTTAGTAAAGTCAATGGAACAATCACATGTTCAACAAAAAAAATACAGCCACACACTACAGACAATAATGACTTCTGGTGGTAAAATGGTTGAAGATCTTTGTCTGAACTTGTCTGAGGTCACTTTGTACGGTGCTAGTGAGTCATATTCTTCAACAGAGATTTGTGATCAGTAATCAAGGTAAATTTATGTCCATTGTAAAGTTTCTTTATGGCAAATATAACTGCCAAAGCTTCCTTCTCAATTTGACCATAGTTCTGCTCAACAGGAGTCGAAGATATTGCTGCATAAGCCATGGCCTTCTGACTATCATCAGGAAATTGTGAGAAATTAGCTTGAAGCATCTGAAATGAGTGATATCAAGAGATGGGTTGTAATGTGTGAGAAGTAAGTCTGATGCAAGCAAAGATTTTATCTTTTTGAAGGTAAACTGGCATTCTGGTGACCAGGTCTATGGAAGATCATTTTTCAGAAGATTGTTTAGAGTATGAACATGGTGGAGTTCCAGTAAAAATGAATGTTAATAGCTTACCGAGACTAGAAAAGAACATAATTGTGCAATATTTACTGGTGCTGGCATACTTTTGATAGCAGCAATATATTCTGGGTCTGGTTGTCATCCATGTTTATCAAATATAAAACCCAAGTACTTAATCAATGTCTGATATTTCTCTTCTTGGACATGAAACCATATTTGTGAATCTGCTCAAAGACAGAATAAAAGGTTTCACTTGTAATAATGGTATCATCAATAAATGCAGCAGTTCCAGTTAAACCAGTCAGCATATCATCCGTCACTTGCTGGATCAAAGCAGGAACTGACTTAATGCCAAAAGTAAGCCAATTGGAATAAACCCTTATGGTTGTTGATAGTCAGCAATTCCTTTGAATCCTCATCAACTATTTGTAAAAAGCATCAGATAAATCAATCTTTGCAAAGCAAGTTCCCTCATTAAGTTTAGTTAAAATATCTTCTCATAGTGATGTACATCTAAAGAGTCATTTAAACCTGTGGAAAAATTTACATATATACAAATTTTACCTCTTGCTTTCTTGACCACAACAATAGGAACTGCCCATGCAGAGTAATTTTTTGGCTGGATTACTCTAGCTTGCTGGAAGCAATTTAACTCCTTTTCTACTGAGTCTACAGTGGTTGATATGCCATAAAACCCAACCAACCAATCTACTAAGTCAAGAGTAGCATAAGGAACAGGGTGTTTGGGCCTAAAAACTGGCATCACATCGTGTTTCAACCTGAGGGTGTTTTTGACTTTGGCGTATAACCCAAGATTCTCAGTGAAAACATCACTGAACTTTGTTTTGTGAGAATGTGTAAAGTAGTTTTCAATCTCAGAAACTGAGGAAAGAGCAAATGTGTTAAACAGTGTTGAGTGTCATAGAGAAAAGATCCAGTGCATCTATCCAGTCAAGACCAATCAAATTGAGACCAGAGTCTGTGATGTAACATGTACCAGAGAAACTTTTCTCAAAAAAACAAACATTGCAAATTCAACTCACCAGATAGCAAAATTTAATTCTCAGAAACACTTTGAGCAATATGGTCTGTTTTCAATAAGTTCAGTTTCACTAATTGTTACCATGTGTATCATGAAATTAAGATTATGTCTGAAGCTGTATGAAATTGAAAATGAACTCAGATTTTGTTGACAGAAACAGAAATACTTTCTGCAGGATTCAAATTCCACTTTAAAAGTTGCTAAAAGCAAATGTGAACTTGTTCACAGATTTCCTTTGGACTGGCTTCGAAGTAGAATTGGAAGGTTGGATGTGAGGTTTGTTGTTGTTGAACCATTATTCTGTCTTTTTTGCAATATGCTGCGAGAGCTTTCACAGTTGTTTTTGTCCTGCTCCAGTGTGGATAATAGTCATGTGTGCACATCAGTCATTTGGAGATTTAAGGCCAGCAATGAAGAAGAAATATTTAAATTGGTTTTCCGTTAGTGTCTGAAGCTGGAATTTCTCACACACACGATTAACATAGCCTGTGAAAGTTATGTAGTCATCTGACTTGCTTTTTGTTATTTTTAAATATTTGTATCTGATGTGAAAAAGAGACTGCTGAATACCAAAATTTTGGTTAGCTGGTCAACATGAATGTTAAATTTTAGGCAATTTGGGTAGAATAAAATTTGTGAAGCGCTCGTATCCTTTAGTTCCTAATTTACAGAGCAAATGTTTTGACTTCTATGTGTCATCTTTGTGTGAAAATTTGTGTTCAAAAGTGTCCCTCCAACATTGAAACCATAAAGAAAAAATGACATTATTAGAAGGATTGTACTCTAACGGCAAAATAGATTTTGCCAGAAAATCAACAGAACTGTTTTCAGTCGAATTTGCTGTGTTCTGGTCAGCCAGTTGAATTTGAAATTGCTGTGTTAGAGCTGTTATTAAATTCACTTGAGATTTCTCAAACTGTTCTTGCTGCTGACACAAAATCTTTTAACTCATCTGATGAAACAGCCATGTTTTTTTTTGGTGGGGGGAATTAAAAGATAAGTGAAAAAAAAATTAGATTAAATTTCACCAAGATGTCAAATAAAAAAAATAATCCTTGTCACTAAATCTGTTGTATTGCCTGGTCTAATGACTTGCTTTTACTGTGTAATGTGAAAGGAGAAAACAAAGATTGACAGGGAAGGTGATTTTAACCTTTACCACGCAGGAGGTGAAAATTGTCATGTTAGAATTCTCTCCCTTAGCAGTTGTAGGCACATTCTATCACCTTGAGATGGTTGCTATAAATAAACACTTGTCAACTGTTATTTCTGATATTTTAAGCTGGAAATCGCCTACCACTACATTGGAATGAGTCTAAACTTCTGTTTTCCAACGCCATTTTGAAATTTTCTAGACCCTACATGAGGTGTAACATCGATTAAACCTGCATTAATTTTTTTACGTTTTTTTTGTTTTTTTTTTTTTGTAAACAAAAATGGCCACATCAATATTCAATAAAGCCTTTATTCAGGAGTTTTTCTTTAATTCGGACTCTGATGGTGATTTTGAAATTTACTCAAGTGGATATTGATGGTGAAGTGATCGAAGTTGATAACCATGGTAGTGACATGGAGGAAAGTGATGATGAGCACTAGATGACCACGAGCAGTTACTATCATTCATGGCTCACTAATTTTATGGAAGCTACTGGTGACCATTGATGCACCTGATAGCCTTTCTGAAGGTGAATTATTTTGTTTATTTATAAATGATGAAATAATAGGTTTATTTGTCAATGAGACAAATAAATATGCTCATCAGGTGAAAGAAAGACCAAACAAATGCTGGTGTCTTCTTGTATGTAAACATGAGGAAGCATTTCACTCTTTTGACAAAATGAAAACCTTCTTAGCTATTTTGCTTCTTATTGTACACCAGAACTTCACAAGGAGTAATAAAAGTTAAAGTATGCTAAATTGTTAAGGTATTTGTTAATATATTTGTTTTTTATTGTTTCTTTTTTTTTTTTTTTTTTGTTTTCAACGTTAAAACAGGCATGCAAAATGTATTTCATTACATCAAAATATTACTCATCCGTTCTTTTATAATATACAGAAATATAATCTATACACACAATACAAAGAAACTTATAATAATTTTAAATGATAGGTAATTTTTACCCCCTCAAAAAAAAAAATGCAGTGGATGGGAGAACAATTTTAGAAAGAATTTATTGTGCTGAAAATTACAAAACATTCAATTATAGACATCTTGGTTTACTGTTTTCTGGCACACTAGCATGCATATAATTCTGACTGAGTGATTCCCAAACACAAACCTCTAATTTTAAACATTATGAATTGAAACAAATGAAGATATGAAACCCAGGTTCAAAAAAATAAATAAATAGTACATGGGTTTGCTCAGATAGGTACACAAAAAATAGGTGTCAGCGATAACAAACACAAGAAGAAGGTTTGTAAATAATTTTTCATCACAAAAACCACAGAATATGGAAAGAGTATTGGATAACAGACATAAAATCAATAAAAGACACCTATCTGATACTGGCTGTTAGTTTAAACATTTGTGTTTGTAGTTAATTGAGTCTCTATTCATTGAACATCGTTTGTAAAATCCAAAATATCTTGTGTTTAATCTGCTGTTCTGCACACTTCACCAATGCAAAAAACAGTTTTCCCTTTTCACTGCTTCAGCCCTCTTTTATCATACCAACACCACAGCTGACTAACCAATTAGCGTTCTTCACTTTTGTTCTCAGTTACCCAGGCAAATAGCCTCCTCCAGTCCGACCAATCAGCACACAACTTGCTATTGGTCGAACCATGCTAAGCTGTACAAAAGCCACTGTTACAGCACACACTGTTGGAACCATCCAACGTAAAGACGGGAGATTAATGCCATTGTCAAGGAACAAAATACCAATTGTACCTGTCGTGTGTTGAGGTAAGGAAGTTATTTTCCTTTGCACCAGATGCAAGCCACTCTGACTCACTTGCTTCTATGTGATTGTTCGCCACAGTGTTTTATGAATTTCTAAGTTCAAATGTTCATAATGGTAAATAAACAGAATCTCTTTAAAATGGCCAAATAAGTCAGTAGTTCTTTCCACAATATAAACTGGATAACTCTGGAGTGGTGCATGTACTTCATTTCTCCATATCAAAGATGAAATTGCAACAATTTATCTGTGTATAATATTCTTTTATTCTCTACACATCAACTAGTCTAAGAAATCCATAGTTTTCAGGAATATCTTTTTTTTTATTCACTACACATCAAGGATACTTGGGAATGGTATCTTCTTATTTCTCACACAACAATAGGATGTTAATAAGTCATAAGTGTCTGATATGTTGATTTACTTGTAAACCTGTTGTGGTCAGAGATCATTGGAAAATTGAAATTAAAATTAAAAAATCCTACATGGTGACACCTGCATCTGGGCTTGGGTGACTAACTTTTACTTACTTCCTTAGGAGAGCAATCTTTGTAGTTAAGCGATACAGATACTTTCTCAACATTTCTTAGTCAAGACAGGACTTGGTTAGGTAGGAAGAAAAGAGGGAACACAAAAATAGTGTGACCCTTAATAAATTAATCTTACATCTGTTTTAACATTCAGTTTGAGGGCCATGTCACACACACACACACACACATATAATTACAATATATCTGTAAAAGGACAATATGAATAAAGACATAAAGAAAAATTATCTTAGTTGACATGTTTTGTCTTCTGATGGACTTTATCAAGGTAAATGTGAGGGTTTTATTTTGTAACAAGTATTTATAAACAAAATTAAAAATGTTAGTTTTTCAGAATTTTTAAATTTAAGAGATGCTCATAAATATTCGTCTGTTTAATTGAAAAGTCTCGTTAAATTCTGGAGGAGGGAAAGTGACCAAATGATTTTATTTTTTATATAATTGATATTTAAATTATTTTAGTATATGCTAAATTTCTATATTTTTATTTTATATATATATAAATAACAGGAATTTATGAATTTAACTGTTTTAATTTTTATTAATTTTATAGCATACTCCTACAGAAGCAAAAAAAAGAATTTCTTAAATATTACATTGAAGAAAAAGTTATTCCTCAATGTTCACATAAACTACTCAAATCTTCACATCATATATTTCCTCCTTACATACACAATTCCTCAAATTACCTGCACATGAATTAGAACAACAAGGAGTAATACTTTTTGAAAAGGCTACCCAAATAGGAAATGATCTTCATCACTGCAACATCTTAAATATGGAGTGAACTAAGAAATTCGATCAATTATGTAAACAACAAATCTGTAGTTTACAAAATAAATACATTAGTTTCTAAAAGAAAATGGGCTAAAGTTGGCAGAAATTACTAAATTACAAATTTATTCAAATTTGAACCATTGAAGATACAACTGGAAACTCTTAGCTTTGGTTTGAAATTTACCACTGGATTGTTAAAAAATTATATTATGGATTTCATTATTAAAAACCACCAGCATAATGACTTGGATTTCAACAAAGGATACATTCAGGGTCTAATTACAGTCACACTCGAAAAAAACTCTATGCACATATAGATGAAAGCCATAAATGAAATATCAAGTAACAAAAATTTTCATATATCTCATTCTGATGAAGGAATTAGAATTAAGATTATGGACAAACATATTGAAGATGATGACATCTATGAGAAAATAAATGACCACAAGCTCATAAAAGAGACATAAAGAAATTATTAAAAAAATGAAGACGGTTCTTGGTTAAAACTCATCGGACATCACCCCAAAACACCAAAAATATATAAACCAGATATTCCATTGAGACCCATTATATCAGGAATATGTGCCCCACATAAGTTAGCTGGCACATTAGCCAAAATTTTAACCTCACTTCTTGGTACAATTATTATTTCCTCACATAAAAAACTATGATGATCTTTTAAATAAATTAAAAAACATAGACATGAAAAACAAATGCATAACCAGTTTAGATATAAAATCTTTATATACAAATGTTCTTGTAAAGAAGTGCCTAAATTTACTAAAAACACACCTAACAAAAATAAAATTACCTATTCCTACACATAAAAATGTGCCATTAAATCACTAATCAATGTTCTTTTCATCTTTGATAACAATTTTATTAGACAAAAATTTGGTTTACTGATGGGGTCTCCTCATAGTGGCATTTTGGCTTGTCTATTTTTGGAATTTCTGAAAAGTGGTCCTTTCAAAAATATTTTGCCACAAAATTCTTATTTTAGATACATAGATGATTCTCTATTAATATATGCACAAAACAGTTTTATCTGATCTTGTCAACAAATTTAATAACATCCACAATAAATTTTACCTTTGAATCTAACAACACTTTACCATTCCTACCTGCTACATCTATATAATAAATGCAAATGTTGTGTCACATTTTTTCAACTTTACCCCTAGAGGCTGTAGCCCAATATATCATACCATTTTGGAATCAGACTGACTCCATGAACAAATTAAAAACATTCTGGGCCGGATCTGGATGCACAATTATGAAATTTTGGATTTCCTAGTTTTCATTACTGCATTTGTTTTCAGTGTGTGTGTGTTTTTTTTGTTTTTTTTTTTTTTTTTGTACGATAACAATTCTTATAACTTGGAAATAAATTTGGGAATAATCAAAATTAATTGTGAAACCCAGCAAAAATCATTCATGAACTAAAAATAATTGTTTGTATAGAAATTAATAACCTACATTCTTTAAATTAAGTGGTGGCAGAAGAATTATTGTTAAACTTTTAAAAGGTAAGCTTAAATATTAATGTAATCAATTTCGAGTTTTTTGTAGTCTATCACATCTACTCCTTACCTATTGTGATGAAGAGCCCTCTGCAAAAGCTAGCTTAAATATTGCCCAATAGGGCAGCTTTTAAGCTAGTAAAACTAATAATACCTTTCAGGTGGAAGCCTACAGAAAACCCACCAACAAGAATGACTCTATCAATTTTTCTTTCCATGACTGCAACAGGATAAAATCTGGAATAATTATAGAATTCTATTTAAGAGCATTAAGAATCTTCAGTCCCCGATTCTTATCAAAGAAATATACATAGAAAACACTTTCAAAAACCTTCAATACTGTTATCAATTCATCCACAGTGCTAAGTCATACAAAATATACAATCCCAAAAATGATAATGACATTATTAACAACAATAACCCTGACAATAAACTAGATAAAAACAGTCATATAATACTATCTACTAATTCCCTAACATCTACTATCCAAAGCAATTTATCCAATCTTAACAACCAATTGATTTGTCATCAATTTCAGCAATTTTACATTTTCACAATGATTTGTCAGCAAGTTTTTTCTTCTCTAGTTCAATCAAGAAGTTTCCATTTTTTAAATTATCAACAGTTTTTGGTATTGTATTTGCGAAAATAACCTTTTTCTATCACAAAAGGAGATTACTTTGTTAATGTAGTGTCATCTTGTGCTTCAAGGACAATAAATCTTGGAAATTCATTATTTACTTGTTCTTCAAGTACTGAACTTGATTCTGTATGCAACCTTGGTTTTTTGTTTTTTTTTCTTCCATCATTCTTGCTCCTTATTCACTATAGAGTCCTCTTTGTCTTATTATTTTACATGGATAAAAAAATTATTAAGTCTACTGATTATTAAAAAGACTAGATTATGGATGTTTTTTCTATTGTTCAGCAAGAAAATTATACTTGAAAGAATGAGAAGTTATGTACCATCAAGGTCTTAGACTAGCACTCGGATCTTTTGATACCTCTCCAGTTGAAAGTCTTTATGCTGAAGCAAACAATACCTTATTATCATTAAGGTAACAAAAACTGGCATTGCAATGCTGCATATAATTACTTTCATACCCATTAAACTTTACTGATGATACCTATAATCCTAAAGATAAGACTCTTTAATAGAAAAGAAAAAGCTATTAAACCATTTGGTCTAGACTTGAAAGTCAAATTGAATACACAATGCACCCACAAAACCATTCAGGTTTCTAACGCAAACAAAAGTCTTATTGGAACTTATGAAGTTCCACATAGTAAATACCAATCCATTATCCCCCGACTGTGTGGTCACCATATTTAATCTGTGCTGAAGCTTGTTATCAAAAGCAACACTCTTGTCCAGGTGCTGAATACCATACCAGAAGTGGGAGGCTACACTTCGGTGAAAGTGACTTGCATAAATTCACACTGGAGTGGACTCATTTTATTGTGAATACTTGTGTGAAATTCATGTAGTGTGTATTTTTGTTGGTCTGGATGAGAATTCAATAATACCACTTCTTCAATGCCGGGTGATTGTAGAGTGAGTGGCCATGGTTAAATGTAAATAAATGGCAAAAAGACTAACAGAATTGACAAAGTTTGCAATAAACAATAACAAGAAAAAGAAGAGAAAAGAATGGGAAAAATAATAATATAAAGCAAGCAAGTGATACATGCAAGGCAAATTAACAGTAATATGGTAAAAAGTTCACAAACTAAGAATTGAGGTTGACACATAAGAACAAGTTTGGATAAGCTCACGTACTGTTCTGACTTCAAGACAAACTGGGACTGAGTCATATGAAACCTATTTTATTG
>OZ010573.1:74543813-74576313 GCA_963932145.1 Acanthosepion lycidas
TAACTCTGAAGTTCAATGCTTTTGACACATTTTTTCTCAAGTTTATTTAATCCTTCCTTCCAAATTTTGATATTTGCTCATTGAAATATTGATTCTTTAACATGGGCCAGGTCAAGAACTTCAGTGTGTCTATGTACAAAACATTTTTCACTATTTTGATTTTAATGTTTCTTTTGTTATGTTTTGTAGAATCGGACTCAGAAAGACAATAGAGAATTAACTCTTTGGAAGAAAATTACCTTGACATCATACAGTAAGAACTTTTGCTCTCTTTTTCATGTTAAATTTCTGTTATTTTAAAGGTTTTATTTGATTTAAAGATTTTAAAGTACAACTTTCATTATCTGGCCTTGTGTATTTTCAGTTTCAAATTTTACATGAATTAAACATTTATTTTGTTGCAGGTTTTTTTGATTTGAACAAAATATGGAATATTTTTTTTTATTTTATTTCTTTTTTTATAGGAAGCTTCTGGAATTTTTTAAGGAATATTGGACTTAGATTACCGTTTAAGTATGTATTTATTTTGAAATATTTTCTAAAAATCAGTCACTTGTGCTCTAATCTTACATTTGATGGCCTTTTGGTTTTTGTATATTATTGAAAGATAGAAATTTCTGGGATACAATTAAAGCCATTAATTAATATTAGAAGAAAATTTCATAGTGCAAATTCATACATTTAAAAATAAACTTAATAATTTTGTTAATTGAGGAAGGGGTTATATTTAATGTTCTGATGTACTAAAATTATTATAATTCACTTGATTCTCTCATTTTTCAGTTCAGGTCCACTGTGGGATCTTCCTCCGGGATTTGTACATATAGTGAATTGTCAGTTGGCATGGAATATTGCTGTTGGCAGGTAGATATTCTTCACTGGATTTATAAAAAAAAACAAACAAATAATAATAATAAAAAAAAAACAAACAAAAAAACTAAAGTTATTATTTTAATTGTTGGGGAAGATGAGAACTAACTTGAAAAGATTTTCTTAAAAATTTAAAATTTTTGTACAAAAAAGAATTAAATGAAAATTTTTTTTTTTTAAATTTGACAGTTTTTTCTTTTTTTTTTTTTTTTTTTAATTAAGAATTTTTTCAGTAGTCTAATAGCAGTAACTCCTTTTATTTAATGTCATTTTTAAATTTTTGGTAAACCATATGATTGGTTTGGTTCAGTGGAATTATTTGGCTGGTTAATAAAATACAAGAAAGCATGTGATAATGTCTAAGGCATGTTTTTCATTTTTTCAGCATTAAATTTTTAGTTATACAAATGTATTTAATGTCTTTTTAATATTGTAAGACAAATTTGTAAAACTACCTTCATTTTAACTTTGATGACTGAACTTGGTTGTTAAATTGCTGAAATTTACTCAGATGCTATATCTGCAGTTATTTTAGTACTTGTTTAAATAACTGTTTTCATTTAATATTTATATGAGGATTGGCCAAAAAGTAATGTCTTTTCTCATTTTAAAGGTAATCATTTTTCCTTTTTTTAACATTTTACAAGAAAGGCAATAAAGCCACTAAGATGCAAGAGGTTACTGAGTAAGAGAGAATATGAGAAAATAAAAACCTTATAGAGAGAGAACAATAAAAGAACAGGAATTAAGAAGACAGAAGATAATAATTGACACTGCATTTATATTTTTGAAGATCAAAATTGATTGGTAAGCAAGAAGCCAGTAGGGAGTTCCATGAGTGAAAAAATGAGATAGAAGAAATGATTAGCATAGAACTTAGTTACATCTAGCCATTTCAACTGTAAAATGATGAGACTGTGCCACCAATTGAGTACTGCACTTAAATTCATAAAGTCTAGATACCAAAGAAGCTAATCACAACAATTACCATGAAAATATTTTTAAAAAGGCACAGGGAACGTATGTTATGGAGGTGGGAAATTGTCAGAATTTCTATTTTTTTATTCTGAATTCTCTTTTCCTACCAATAATCTTCTTTTAATATGTCTGCTCCCCCAGTAAACTGTTATAGAAGTTTTGTTTTTGGAAAAAGAAAATGCAGACATTCACAAGAACTTAAAGAATGTTTATGGAAAGGCTGTACTTGATGTAAGCATAGTAGAGTTAATGGCAATTCTAGAGAAAAAGGAGAACTGATCTTTGACTAGTCAGCTGTTGCTATAAATGAGGAGAGGGTCAAACAGGCTGATGCTGTCATTACAGCTGACAGAAAAATTATAAAACTCTGTGAATGCCTTCAGGTGAGCCATGGTAGTCCTTGTAATGTAGTGTAATCTCTCAGCTACTCAAAAGTCTATAAAAAGTGGGTACCTCAAATGTTGAAAGACACTATGAAAAAGCAGAGAGTGGTTACTACTCAAAAGCTTTTAGAGCTACAAAACATGGATAGTACCTCCCAAAACAGAGTTAATCAATGGAGATTAATTCCAGGTTTGCAACTTTGCTAGAGAGTAAAGATATCAATGGAGTGGCAGCATCCAGATTCATCTAGAAAGAAGTGGTTTAAGGCAGCATGCTCTGTAGGGAAAGTGATAGTTAATGTGTTTTGGGGCCAGAAGTAAGTTATGCTATTAGAGTTTTTTCAGTAACATTACTATCAAATTTGGCTCCTTGTTAACACATTTTCAAAACTTGGATCAAAGTTTCTTTAAGCTGGGCCATATTTGAATATGAGTGATGTGATTTTGTAACATGCTAAATGACCATACAAGCAATCACAAGACATGATTGAACAGCCTTAAACTTTCATTTATTTTGGGATTCCTGAAGGAGGTACTCAGAGGATGGTACTTCTCTGATGATGATGAGATGAAACAGGCAACTTGTAAATTCATGACTAAAAGTAGTAGCCAAGAAGCTTTTACAATGAAGGTGTACATATTTGCATTCAAAGGTGGTATACCTTGATTGAGAACAAAGAATCCTGAGATTATTGTGTTTCTTTTGGTTTTCTTTATGTCCACTTCTATTATTAAATCTGTTATAACTTATATCACACAACTCCCTCATAATTACCATTTCAATTTTAACTCTACCTTCAATAAACTCCCAATCCATGTATTTGTATGATATTTAGTAAAAGAAAAAAATGAAAAAATTAAAACAGGCATTACTTTTTGATCTACCCTTGTATATTAATTGCAAAATTGCATAATATTAATTCAGTCTTTCAATAAGATTGATCCATAAATTCATAGCCAAATTTTAAAGATCTATATTTTTTTAATTTTTTACAAGATGTGGTCAGTTAGTTGCTATCCTGCAGGATCAGTTTGTGGAGATAAGGTAAGTTGAAAATATGAAATGTAAAGAAATATTTTTTTAATTTATTGTTTGGATAATGTTTTTGTTACTAGAAGATTTGGTTATATTTTGTTTTAAAAGTTAAACAAAAATCAACAGAATTATGTAAGAGATACATAATCGTGTAATTGTCATATACATAAGTTTCAGAATGGAAAAATGGAGTACATTTTGATATGCGAACATATTTTATCATTGTTAGATGATAATTCTATCCCAGTTTCTTTTTTAATAATAATTTCAGCAAAGATTTGAAATTAAAGTAAATATAAGTTGATATATTCAAATTAATGATTTTATTTTGTTAAATTAAAATTTTGAATAATGCAGATGTAACATGTTACTCCATTCATCACCTCATATAAGGTAGTCACTTTTTAGCTGATATTTTTTTTGTTTTCTAGTAGATCTTAATGTAATACAGGGAGAGAGTATTCAATATATGAGTCAACTGTGAATGACATTAATTGTAATTTTTTTATATATAAAATAACATTGGAATAGTGACATCTTAGAAAAGTGCATCTTTTTAGAATATATGATATGCAGCAACTGTAATGACATCCTCCGTTCATCCATTGTTCACTGCACTATCTGATGACAACCAAGGTTGGTTGTGTCTGCATATACATCTGACTAGGTCTGTGTCCAGGTTTATCCACTTGGCTGTAATTGAATTCACAAAGAATAACAATTGCTTTTCAAGATTCTCTGGTTTGGAAATAGCAACAACACAAATTTTCACTTAGCCAGCTATCTTTCCTTTGGCTGAGCTGCTATCTTACTAACTGCCACTGGTCCCTTCCTCTATGGTCACTGAGCAGCTATTCACTCACTGGTCGCCTACCTACTTCTCTCAGACTTTCTCTCTGCTTATGTGGATAATGGTTGAGGTCCCACCACCCCTATCTGTCCCTTTGTGTTCTGGAACTAGAGACCACCCAAAAAAGCCAGATTAGTGGTAAAATCTTCAAAAGCTTCTAATTTTATGATTAACTAAAATCATTAGCAATAATTCAAAGGCTGCTGGAGGCAAAAATCTACAAAACACTGACACTTAAGTTGATTCAAAGATGAACTGGAGACAAATTTCCTGAAAGCTTTGTGTACTTAAGTTGACTCAAAGGAAAAGGAATTTATCTAGTTATCTCTTAATGATGTGAAAGAAATCATATCGTCATAAACCTATTTGGTGTATAGGCAGGAGCTCTTAAAATCCAAAGAAAACTATCTACCCAAGAGCAGAAAAGAATCTGTAATGCAAAAATTTTGTCTGGTAACAAAATATTCTTTTCTTTCTGCAAATGGATGATGAAAATTCAGATTCAAATACATGTTGAGATAGTTGTCTCATTTTGTTACCTGGGTAACATGATTGGTATTGTTAGCAATTGTAAGTCATTATAACAATTGCTATTTAAAGAGGTACTTATGGGGAAGTTCAGAGAACTGTTGCCCACAGACCATTACATTACATCACTCATTCAAACATAAATGATTTTTCCTTTCTAGTGAAACCGCAGATTTTTGTGTCTGTTTCAAAAGACATTGATCTGTTTTTCTTAAAATATAAGAATGATAAACTGTTGCTTTGTTTCTTTGCAGACAATCTTTTTAACATGATCATGAAACTATTAAGATTTGTAAAGGAAGAGCATACTAAAAAGATAATTACATTTCCCAAATTGAATGAATTTGTAAGAATTTTGTCAAACCCAAACATGTATAGAGATGCTGCAAAGATCAAGTGGGGATTTCTGGTAGATAGGGCTATGCAAAATTTATCCAAAAAAGGAAATGTGTCAACAAAAGATCTGTTTGCATGCAGAATTTCAACAATGTTCATCACTGTCACAGAGAAAGTATCCTCTTAGATACCTTCTTGTAAGTTCACTTGCATGGCTGAACCCTGGATCCATTTGTGAAAAAAAAAGTCACAGAAAACAGTCTAAAAAGATGTCTTTCTCACATGATAGCCAGAAAACAAGTCAGCAAGTCTGATTGTGATAACATCATCAGTCAGTATAAAGAGTTTGAGGAGGAGGCTGCTGGAAATATTGCTTTCAAGAATTTCAGCAAGCATGAAGACCATCTGAACACTTTTCACTTGCAACAAAAAATATCAAAAAGTATGGAAAGTTGATTGCAGATTTGCTGGTACTTGCTCATGCTCATGGACAGGCCTCAGTGGAGAGAAGTTTCTCAGTCAATAAAGAAATTTCCACTGACAATATGAAACAGCTGACTCTGGTTGCACAGTGCATTATCACAGACTATTTGGCTATGGCTGGAGGTTCTGGGAATGTTCTCATGACTAAAGCTCTTATCTGCAGTGCTTCCAATGCCTGAACAGCATACAACCAATACCTTGAGGCTCAAAAGAAAAAAAAGGCGAAAGAAGCAGCTGGACAAAAATGGAAATTGAAGAACTGAAGACCAAAAAACACAAGCTTGAAAGTTGCACACAAGATTTGCTGGCAGCTATGCAAAGAAAGCTGTGCAAACTCAGAATTTCACACTTATCACATAGTCCAATAGCATATGAAAATCTGCAAAGGGCAAATTCAAAGAGATATCAAAATTGGAAGAGGAGCTGAATGCTAAACTAGATGAAATGAAAAAAGGTTAATGTGTTCTGTGCCATGTGAAGCAGTCAAGAATTTTTGTGACAGTCACAATCCATGAATAGATTATATAGCTTAAATGTGTTGCAGTAAGAATTAAAGAGTGTAATTAAAAATTTTCAAGTGCAGTAGAACTGCAAACTGTACAATGCTGCACATAATGTGTAACATAACTAGGTCTGCATTCAGTTGCCTTCATCACATTGATTTCAGCTGATCCATGTGACATGAATTATCAGAACCTACTGTAGCTTTTCTTTGAACATCTTATCTGTCAAACTATTAAAAGATAGTCTCGTCTGGTACAACATATATATTCGGCCCATCACTAGACTTTTTCGTCAATGCCAATATTGTAAGATTTGGGGAACCCAAATCAACCCTATCAAGACAACACACTGGGCACCAGGAGTGAAAGGAAAACTAGATGACCCGTAAGGTTGATATTACTCAACAAAGCTAGCAGAGACTGTAAAGAAGAGTATGAATAGGAAGCAGTATATTGAGCTGAGAAGCGAAGTTTGAATAGCAAAAGACAGGTAAAGAAAACTTGAAAAGAACAATGACCTCAAGAAATTGAAGTTGAAAGAAGACATATCTCTAGATATAATAGGTAGTTCACGCTTCCAAAAATTTCCATTCTTTATAAGAAGGAAAGACAGTGAACTGGATAATTAATGAATGAATAAACCTGTATTGGCTTCAGGAACCTTTTCAAGTTGAAGTGCTATTTTTAACTGAGAACAACATTGCATAAAATTGCATAATTTTTATGAACAAAAATATTTACACAACTCATTGGCTGGAAGAGAGAAGTACAGATCTTTAAATCTAACAACTAGTATTTTCATACATTAGGTTATGATGAAACTACATTCAACTATTCAAGAGGGAAAGTGAGAATGGGAAAAGCCACAGATGAAAAGAAAGTGCATAAGAGTTAATAAATGAGATGAATATATCATTCTCTTTCTAGAGAAAGCATTTCACTATTTTATTGTTTGTTCATCTTATTGTTGTTTTTATCACATATTGTCTTTGACTGTTGAGTTTAACAGCTTGAAAAACCAGCAATAAAATAGTAATTTTTAATAAGACTTAAATTTGCATCCCACCCTTTCATAGGTGTCACCTGAAAACCTGCACATAGGAAAAAAAACATAATAAAATGGAGTTAAAGATAAAAATACTGGCATCACCAGATTAAACTTGGTTTGAAAGATATTTTTCAAAGATTAAAATAAATATAAAGGATAGAATATTTTTAATATTTACATTTTGTATTGCATTTGTAGTTGGCAAATTAATATTCAACTTACATATGTCTTCAAGCACTAAAAAGAATACTTTCAGAAAATAAATACATATTGAATATAATAGGAAAAATCCCAGCATTTCAAGACAACAAAACAAATTTTATCTCACCAGTATCCAAAAAACAGTTATATTGTGTTCTGGCAAACTTCTGAAATAAAAACATATTTGTTAAAAGAAAATAAGAATAATATAAGTGTTCAATGAGCTTTAAATTTAACTCAAATGGAAATTGTTGTTAAAAAAGGTTTGTGTTTATGAATAATTTTATAAAAAAAAATGATGTAAAGAGTAAAACTAACCAACTGTTGCTAAAATAATTTTAGAGTGGCTGGAATCAAAAGGAATGTACTGACTGAATAGTAAAAATAAGTAAGTAGTAACTTGATCTGGTGATGTATCCGCTTTAAGTAACCTTTACTCTACTGACCTCATTGGATCCTGTTGTGATGTGGGGTATGGCAAGACACAACACTTAACTTGACAGTCAGTTGTGATAGTAGTATTCAGTACTTGGAGTCTTTTTTTAGTAAATTATTTAATGGTACTTGCAAAACATGCATGTTCAGAATAAAAACATTAAAATAATTTTCGAAACCTAAAAATGCATGTCAAGATGACACATTGCTTGAGGAAAGCATATTTTTAATTGCATTTGCTCTGGTTGGGTCTGGTTTCCTTCCATTTTCATTGATGATTTGGCTCAAACATTTAATTTTTGTCATTTTAAACCCATATTTATTTATTTTATTTTTTTATACCTCATTCATGTGCTGAATATACTGCTCTCAATTTTCACTTTTTATTAAAATGTCATTTAAGTAGGTGAAAACTTTCCTGAAAAATTACAGGTGCTACCTTAATTCTGAGAGTTAATCTGTTAAACTTGTATAATCCCTTGTGTGTATTGATTCTTAACAGTTTTGAACATTCTTTCTTCATCTGGATTTGACAAGTCCAACTTTAAAAAGTATTTTCTGCCATTTAACTTTGCAAAAAATTTCTTCTGGGCTTGGCAGTGGGTAATTGTAAGCTTGTAGGCAATCATTCAACCCCATGGAGAAATTGGCACATACCCAGATTTTGTTATTTTTCTTTTTTACATGGACAGTTAAGAAGACCCAATTGCTATAATCCACTTTGGAGGTCACTCCCATATTTTCCAAGTGATCTAATTGTTTATCATATCCAAAGCTGAAAAAAGAACATACTCTTTGGTCTAAAAATTGGTACCAAATTTTCCTTTAATCGGAAGTTGTGTTATTTTTTGTGCATCTTCTAACCCTTCAGAAAAACTTCCAGAAATTGATTTTTTAATTCATTTTTTTAAGAGTTATTATAAGATCTATCAACTTTTTATTACAAAAAGAGTTTATGGGCAAATTCCATAAACTGAACAGTTGCATCCAATCTGTTCTGAACAAGTTATAAATTCTTTCCATCATGAGTCCTTTAGCTTCACCATTTTCCTCTAAAATGATACACCTGATGTAAACTCACCTTTAAATTTAAATTTCTGCCCAATAATGCCCCTGAACAATGTTTTTTGGTAACGTTAATATTGGTTTACCGATTCTTTCTCACTTTTCTTTGTTTATAATAGTAAAATCTGACCCTGTGTCTATCTGAAACTTTATATTTCTTCTATTTATTTTTGTTTATAAAATTTCTTTTTTGACCCTTTTGTTTTTTAACTGTTGTTGATGATACGTTTACAGTACACTTGAATTTTAACTTTTTATTCTATTTTTAACTTTACAATGCAAACTCTTGTGTCCCACCTTTCTACAGTCAAAACATTTTTTGTTCTTAAAAGGTCAGTTCCTCTTGAAATGTAGTTTGCCACATCCATAACATGGATTTGGTTTTGTCAAGTATTCTGTTTTCTCATATGTTTTGGGACAAAACGAATTTATGTGAGATACATGTCTTCCCTTAATTCTAGCTGTATTGTAAGTTTTTGTAAGTTCACTATTCTTTGACACTTTTCAGGTCAGTTGCAAGGTCAATTTTGAGTCCTGTTCAAGCTTAGTCAAAATTCTAGAACAGATTTCCGCATCCCTATTTGCTGTTACACCATGTACAAAGATCAAGCACTTAAACATGTTAGTTCGCTTAACTTGAACTTTTCACATTTCCTGTTTACAATACTAGCATACTAGCATATTATTTTTTTACAAGATTTTGCAATTGTATTTACTACTTGTCAGATGCCCAGAAATTGCTGTCGCTTTCTGTCAGCAATACGTCTTGTCTCGCCGAAGCCTAGAAGAGCCATGCCCTCCCACATCCACTCGCCTGGTTTTTAATGGTAGCGTTGTTCTCTTATGCAAATAAGTCTGCTGCATAAGAATGGCAGTAGGCGTACGAACGCGCGACCGACTCTCAGAGAATGGTTCGACACGCGAGGTAGTGAATTCGCTTTGCTCCTGGTAAGTCACTGTCACTTCTATTACACTCCCCCCCCCCTGATCGTATGATCACATAAGTGACAGTGAGGGGCTGATCGTTTCACCCTTGCACTCCTTTGCGGTGGTATAACCATGTCTTCCGCCCCGGCTGAATCGTCAGATGTGTCCTGGTCTGAATCATATTCCGGGGGATCAATAAGGGTCAAGTCTACCTCTTTCTCGCTTTCAGATGAGGTGTCACTGCTGCTTGCACTGGAGCTTGGTTCTCGCCATTCATGACTCCCTGACGTTGTGTCACCGCCATCATCCGCTGGTAACAATGAAGTGAGCCATGGACGTACATCTCCCAAGTGCCATGGTAGCCCATCAATGACTACCGACTGTGGACTGTTTATCCCCGTTACACGACCTTTCATAAACTTTGACGTGCAGCGTCCGTGCAGATTTTTTACCCGAACTGCGTCTCCTTCTTTATACCGAGTCGAAGTCACCTGGTTAGGCGAGGGCACAACGTCAATTCCTTTTATTCAAATTTTGTACGAATGCAGCAGAGCGGCCTTGGTGTTCAGTCGAGACTTTCCTGTAAGGGCATTAGTCCCCCAATGGTACACGCAGAGGGAGTCTGTGTTCACGTGTAATACCGTAGCCTGCCATTTTAGCGCGAGGTTGATTCCCTTCAGCACAGCATCCAGTTCAGCCACATTGATATGCTGGGTGTTTTTTATTGGCCGTAGCCAGCATGTGTCCTCGATGATGCCTCCCTTAGCCTCGAGCACTACTCCTACAGCCAGCAAACTCGCGTCCACCCACACGTCTAGCTCCTCCTTCGTATTCACGCACCATTCTCCCTGTGCCGGATCCAGTTGCTGAGACCGGGCGAGGGTGTCCATTATCATACGTTCCAGAGGAGCATCACAAATTTTGTCGTCCCAGTCTTGCGTTACGGCAGTGGCTCGACGTTTGATGACGCCTGTCGCCACTTGCAACCATCCACACACGGGGAAGTGTCCCACCAGCCGGCCACACATGGAGAAAATACCTCTCCGTGTCATAGTCATAGGGCTGTTTACCATTCTACTTCCTCGTCGCCATCACAGTCGACCCTGTTCCTTCCATACTTCTAGCCCCAGCACTCTGGCTCCGTCCTGTAACTTCTCTGGATCCTTGCTCGTCAGTCCGTAGAGCTTGAGATGTTTCCTCACAGATTCCGCCGACGCCACATCCTCGTTGATATATATATCGTCAATATATGCTGACGTTGCTCTATTTATAGTTTCATTCTGTGCTAACACAGCCTTGAGCACAGCTCGCATTATCAGGGGCACCACATTCAGGCCGAACCCCAGCCTGGTCAAACAATATCGCTTCCCTTTAAACATAACTGTTTGATATGGCCACAGGGATTTTTCAACATGGATCTGTAGATATGCTTTCCTTAGGTCCAGAATAGACATGTTCGCACCCTGCTGTCTCCAGTCTCACAGTTTTTCTGTGCAAACATCCGCGGCACCTGTGAATGTTTCAACGTAGGTATTCAGTTCCCGATAGTCCATCACAGGACGCACCTTATGCTTGTTGGTCTGCAGCACGGCCATCAGTGGTATCAGTCCCTTGGGTGGGCCAAACTCCTTGTTACTGTACGGCACCAACCAGCCATTGTCCATCCATATTTGTAATTCATGCTCGTACTCCTCTCTCATCTCGCTGGATACTGGATATTCAGAAATCCGATTCTGAAGTTTCCCTGGTGCATGCCCTGCCGACCACTTCCAGGCTAAGACCCAAACTCCCTGTCGTTCATTGAATTTCGCACTGAAATCGGCTTCGCTGATACAAATCGCTGCACAGACGGACCGTGGTTTTTCAAACTCCACGCTTCCATGCTGGGTGATGCGAACTCCACCGAGTGCCTTAATGGCGTCGATGCCAAGCAACAGGTCGAAATCCAGGGGCTTCCCTCGCATAACCAGCACATCATTGTAGCAGTATTACTGGTTGCTGTGCAAATTCTGATGGTGCCCCTTCCACAGCAAGCCTGTGTAGCTCCGGTTAATGTAGATACCGCCATACCCTGCTTCGATTAAAACCGACATAAACTCGTGCTCAAGATTGACCGTGAGCACCCAGAGTCAAGGAGGGCCGAACATGGTGTGCTGTCAACACACACAGTAATGATGGGTAGCACCGAGTTTACTTGCTGTTTGGGGAGTGGACCGGCGCTGAAGTCTCGTCCCCGCCTTCGTTTCCTGGACAATTTTTGGCCAGATGACCGGTCTTGTTGCATCGATAGCAACATGCGTTAGTTGCCCTTCGCCTTTTCACGCAGTCCCTCGCGAAGTGATTGGGTCCATTACATTCATAGCATGTGACAAGTGGGCCCATGTCTGAGGAAGATTGAGGAGTCTGGGAGGGCTGCACCGCAGCGACAACTGGTTCCCTCTCTGCTGTCTCGTCCTTTATGATTGCCCGAGCTCGGGCTAATAGCTCCTTGATAGATATATCATCCGTCCTGGCCGAGGACCGCAGGAGCCTTTTCACAGGATCAGGAAGCCCCCACACGAACACGCATGCAATCGCACTGTCTGGCACTCCTCCAAAAAGGACGGACAGCTTCCGTAAATTGGCCAAATATACATCTACGGTCTCACCCGGACGCAATACACGTGCCTCGAATTGTTCGTACGCCGTGAATTTATCAGGGGCAAATGCTGTCATCAATGCTCCCTTGATTCGAGCCACGTCCGATTTCTCTTCCGTAGATAGTTGCTGGTAAACCGCGAATGCTCCCCTGGTTAAGCGAAGAGGGATGACACGATCAAGCCGCTTCACTCCCGATAGGTCTCACACCAATTCCAACTTCTCGAGCCATTCAACCACAGATCCAGTCCCGTCAAACTCGGGAATAATTTTTAAATCAAACCGGCCGTCCATATTCGCCGAAATAGCTTGTCAGATGCCCAGAAATTGCTGTCGCTTTCTGTCAGCAATACGTCTCGTCTCGCCGAAGCCTAGAAGAGCCGTGCCCTCCCACGTCCACTCGCCTGGTTTTTAATGGTAGCATTGTTCTCTTATGCAAATAAGTCTGCTGTATAAGAATGGCAGTAGGAGTATGCACGCGCGACCGACTCTCAGAGAATGGTTCGAGACGCGAGGCAGCGAATTCGCTTTGCTCCTGGTAAGTCACTGTCACTTCTATTATACTACTAAGTCCTGTGAGTAAATTGTAGACGTGTTTTCATTACTTTTACTCTTCATAAAATATTCTAGTATTTTTTGCTGCTGTTCTTGTCTCAACAATGTTTCCTGGAATTGCTGTTGCTTTATTAATTCCAATATTACTTCTTTCAACTCCTCCATTTTTAATTGTTTGACTTGAAAATTTAGTTCCAATGTATATTTCAAATGTTTTAACATTCCGTTGTCTTTGATATAAGTTTATTTTTCACTGTATGGATTTCACAAGTTGAAAAAAAAACAAATCTTTTATCCACCACTATTATAATAAATAGGGAATCATCCCCATCGCCAACTGTTGTGATGTGGGGTCTGGCAAGACACAACACTTGACAGTCAGTCTTGATTGTAGTATTCATTACTCAGCTTGACAAGTCACTGCAATAGTATTATCTTCCTCCTAGACAATTACCCAGAACTACCTATGAATGGATAAGTCCATTCATGATAGTAAGGAGGGTAAGTGGCTCTTACTACAACAGATCAAATTCTATTTTTTTTTTTTTTTTTTTTTTTTTTTTTTTTTTACATGATCTGATGGGCTCAGCTAAGCTCTGAAAATTAAGAAGCTGGAGTGTTCTAACTGGTGAAATACATTTTTTAAAATATTATGCTGTTTATATCTATGTTTGTGTAATTTAAGATTGATTTATGAGAGGCTCCTTCACACTAAAAAAAAAAGAAGATATGGGTTAGATTTGAATTTGATCAGAAGATAAATATGAATTTCAAATTTTTATTTTAGGCTCTAATTTTAGAAGTGATGGAATTGGAGGTATGGTAAGCAATGTATTTGTAACAGTCTTTTAGTATTTAATGTAGTGATTTTCTAAGCACAGCTTAGATGTGGCACAAAGCCGAAAGTATGGGGCACCCAGTGTGGATCAAACTCACTTCTAAGTCGTAAATGATCTAGGAAGACAACCTTTCTAACCATTACACTACGCCAAGGTGCCCAATTTTAGTATTTAATGTATGTTTTGTTATTCAGACCACTTGACACCACATACTCGTACTACATATATGAACAGTTTCTGTGTTCATAGTGAGGGTAGGTGTTTGTTGAGATTAGGAAGATCAGGAAGAGGCATGTTTTCATTGGTCAATAAAAGAGTTTTCGTCATGTAATAGGCAGACATCTATATCCTTGCAATTTAAGTATGGTTTACTGGATGATTAATACATAATATAATTGCATTCAAAATGCTAAAATGTCCTGCATTTCATATGCATTCATAAATACATGTATTATATAATAATATAATACATGTTTTTTGTAGTTGTATCTTTAGAAATGATGAAATTTAAAAAGTGGCTCAGTGTGGGATAATGGTTTGCATGGCTGATTATTATTACTGAGTTGTGAGTTTGATTCTCACAAGGCACACCATACAATTGAAATTAAATAATTCAATAAGAGCTTACATATAATAAAATCAACTGACCTAACGTAAAATTAATTTAAATATTCTTTAATGGGCCAGTTACTTGTTTGGTTGGGTTTGTGTAGTGCTCATCATAGATACATTTATAGTCTATGATTTTACAATTGAGAGTTGATAGTTGTAAAACTATATACAGTAATAATTAGGGTAGAAAATAAAATAGGTCAAAGTGAAAAGACTTGGCTAACATAAACCATTGAAAATAAACATGATAATCTCTTTCAATGTATTCACTTTTGTATGTGCAACCAGGAAAAAAATTACTTTCCTGGGGAAATGAAATATAATCAGTGGACCCTTAAGGTTGTCTGTTTTTTAATTAAATTAAATTAAATTATATATATATAATTCTGAACATGATGTTTCTTGTGTGTGCCAGCTTTTCACTTTTGTTATTTTAAATTAATTCACTTAAGTGAATACGTATAACTTTGGATTCACCTTGATTCAGCTCTCAACAAATTTTCATCTGTGAAATATTTTAGATAGCAATAAAATTTGAAAATATTTAATAATCTGTAATATGTATTTTATCCTTAATGTATAGAATTTTTTTGAGAGAATCTATGTATTTAGTCATTTTTCTTAGTAAAATGGTATTTGCTTAAAAAAACAAACCTTATGCGTCTGTAAGCATATGTTACTTTCCATTAAGTTTGTGAATTCATATTTAGGATTAGATTAGATACTTTGGATTATATACTTTGGTCTTAAATTAAAATATTATGAATGCATATGACGTGCAGGACTTTTTATCATTTTGAATGCAAATGCTTTGTTATTACAGAAGTGTGTGTGTGTATATATATATATATATATATATATTGACAGATGCTGACAAATTCCCTTTTTCATTTGGAATTCTGAATTTTTACAAGTGCCTTGCTAAGTCACAGATCATAAACTGCATCTAAGTGCAAAGAAACAATTTTTTTCTTTTCAAGCATATTATTTGAAAGTATTTCATTTCAGATCTTCTCGTGATGATTACAGTAGTGTATTCAGCCGAGCAGTAATTTTGTGTGATCACTATCCTCAGTGGCGACAAATTGCCTGGAGTACAGATGGAGCATTGCTTGCCATTTCTCATAGCAGTGGAACAGTTCAGGTCTTTGACACATTTGGAACACATCTTTTTGATATACCTTCAGTAAGTATCTTTATTATCTGTCTGTATAGAGTAAATACATTATTTAAATAATTAAATAAAATAAGTTAACTGAATTAATTTTCAAAGATGTAACTTGACTGGGAAACTAAACCCAGGATGTGTATGCTCAATTTCACAGAGGTACATACCATTTTTAATTCTTGTTTGTATTTTTAATGGATGTCTCAACTTTTACTAAGTTAAAATTTGGTAACTTTTTTTTTTTATTTTTTTTACTAGGAGTAGATAGGACTTCCTATTGTCCAACCCATACTCCTTTCCCTTTTCTTGAGCAGGAGTAGAGGTTCATCCCTTGTTTTTTCTTTACGAATGGGTTCCTGATTCCTTTCTTCTTCTAAGGCCTTAATAGTGGTGTTGTCATGAAATTTTTGTGATATGTGTATATAGTGACTGTCTCTTCATACTGAGAATACTGGGTTGGTAGTTTTCTGGTTGCTGCATTCTGACTGGTAGATAGGAGCCTAAACTAGTGTCTCGAGAGGCTGTTCTAATTAACAGTGGCATAATATCTGGGTTCTTGCAGTGCCATATTGTGCATGGAAGGGTGTCCTTGAAGCACCTCCGGTGGGCAACCCTGAGGCTACACTATGCCAATGTCTGTGCCAATTCCCAGATCATAAGATGACAGACAGCTACTACTATTCTTAGCTTTTTTCTAACCTAAATAACACATCATGATGATAAGTAACCAACAAAATGAAACCAAACCAGCTTGAAAAAAAAACCCTAAACCCTTTCTTTCTCCAACATTTGTGGTATTCGTACCAACTTCTGCAGTGTGGAATTGTTCCTCTTCGAACATTCTCTGGATATCCTAACTCTGTGTGAAACTAATCTTCATTCTTCAATCCCCAAGATAGCCAGGAATTGAGTAATCACTTGATTCCTGGCTGTCTTCCTCTCTTTATGAAGGATTCTAGTGTCCACATGCATGGCCTGCAAGTTTATGCTCGGAAAAATCTCCTCCTGGCTAAGTAACTCTCTTTTGTGTCTCCAGGCCATTCTTACATGTGACTCCATCTTTCTCTACTAAACTCAGTCAGCTGTCTCTTCTTCTTCTACTGTTCTTCTTCCTCTCATGGCTGTTGTTTGCTAAATAGTATTTCTGATAATATAGATAAGGCCATCTCTCTACACCTGTTTGTGTTTGGTGATGTCAATGCCCACCATATCTGGTGGCTTAATCACTCTGTCACTGACCTTGATGAGATCTAAAGCCTGAACTTCTCAATCTCTCATGCAAGTGGTGGACTTCCTTGTGCTTTTCCCCAGTAAATTTGATGGACACATTTCTCTTCTTTATCTTTACCGTTGTACTCTGCAGCTCTGCCCTCTGATCATGCAGTATCTCTTTCTGATCTACCATCAGACAAGAACTTCCTATCAACAGAATATATTTCTGTTATCAATGTGCTGATTAGAACTCATTCTGTGATTTGCT
The DNA here is from genome assembly GCA_963932145.1 of Acanthosepion lycidas. NCBI lineage: Eukaryota > Metazoa > Mollusca > Cephalopoda > Sepiida > Sepiidae > Acanthosepion > Acanthosepion lycidas. The sequence goes on from OZ010573.1 coordinate 74,560,748, forward strand.
TTGCACTGTCCCTTGGAATGAAGTTTTTAATCATCCTATTCACAAATGTGTCACTGAGGTCTCCTCCTGGGTGAAAGCCATCTTTGAAGCATCCATTCCACCACAGAAATGCCAAATGAAACCACAATCATCTATTTGCTTCTCTCCTGCATGCTCAGTCACTATAGCCTATAGGAATCACTTCTTCCGGACGTCTGATGGCAACAGATGTTTTTTTGTCTCTGCTCATAATGAGTGCAAGCATATCCTCAAGAAGCAAAGTTACTATTTGCTGATAGAATGAAATACGGTATAGTGTAGTAAACAAAAAGAAGAAAGGGACGAGAAGGGGGTCAGAAAGTGCAGTGTGCTGTTCGCCGGCAGACCAGCTGTTCTTCCTTCGTTGTCGGTCGCCTCAAGGAAATGTATTGTGAGACTCCCTTTCTCAGCCGTTACACTGGGCAGTCGTGAAACAAACACCAACTCAGCCACGCATACATCGACTTCCTCTTTGTCCGTCAGTCAATTCGTACGTCCAACTCTATTGCACAAAGTCTGTCGAATGACTCCCGACCTGAATCGTGCTGCTGGCATCTCACTTTTTATGCCTGTCTGATATGGCAGAAATTTGGACGAGATCGGCACACATAAATTGTGTCTTCGATAGCGGCCATATTTATTTTCCTCGTTACTTTGCAGGCAAGACACGTTCGCACTTGTTTTGAACTTCGAGGTAAGTCATGCCTTTCTTCATATATAGCCTCTCACAAGTTTGGTTCTAGAGATTATTGGCAGCTCTGCAAGAGTGTGCTGAACAACAGCAATCCTCAATCCCTCCTCTCTTCAATCAATTTGAAGTCCTGACATTTACAGAAAATAAGGTTGAGTGCTTAAAATTCATTTACACTTCGACTCATCTGGAGTGACCATACCTGATTTCCTCCTTAGAACTGAGGCTCTACTGAGTGATATGAACATAACTCTGTGACTGGTTTCAGACATCATTTTCAAACTAGATCCCCACAAGGCAAGCAGATGCAACAGGATCCCATCTTTCATCTTAAAGGAATGTGTTCCCAAGCTGGTTCCAGTTATCTTCAAGCTCTACTACAAGTGCCTTGCTGTTTCTTGCATCCTAGCTTGTTGGAAGTCCTCTGTAGTTCCTGTTTTTAGGACTTTTGGAGAACCCTCTGACCCCTCAAATTATCACCCTATTAGTCTCTTACTGCTTTTTGGCAAATCAATGCTGAGGTGGTTAAGCATCTTAGTTCACATGACTTCCTCTCTGACAAACAAATGATCTCTTGCTGATCGATGGGTCGTTAAGTTTTTAAACAAACTTAAACTTAAACTGACAAACAATATGGCTTCTGTTTCACTAGGTCTACTGTTAATGTCTTAATAATCATCACTGAATTTGTATATCAAGCTCTAGATAAGAACGGAAAAGCTCAAGCTGTGTCTCTAGATATCTTGAAGGCATTCGACAGGGTTTGGCATGCTGGCCTAACCCTAACCCTATACAAGCTTCAGGGCTATGGTGTCACAGGATGAATATTTGATTTAATCCACTCATTCCTCTGAAATGAAGGTTGTTTTGAACAAACACATTTCCAGCTCCTTTCACACAAATACAGGTGTCTCCCAAGGCCCTATCTTGGGTCCTACACTAGTTCTGATCTTCATCAATGATCTCCTCAATGTCAGTTCCCAACTATATATTTATACAGATGATACTGCCATTTACACCTGTCTCTATGCCACTCTATTAGATCTGACAAAGTAAACCAGGCAGCTGCACTTGAAAAGGACCTTCAATCAGTGGTTAACTGAGACAAGAAATGGCTTGTAAATTTTAACACCTCCAAAACAAAAACTGCTTCACCACAGAGAACCTTTTCTCCCTGCCATCAGCATGGCTGATGCTAGACTCAAGGAGAGTAACACACTGCAACTTCTTGGTCTCAGGTTTTCCACTGACTTGAAGTGGAGTGATTACATTGAATAAATCGCTGCAAGGAAAGTTGAGTCACTGTGTCATGCCAGAAAATCTTTCTTGGCAGAATCCATCTTGCACATTTACAAATCTACCATTTGTCCATGCATTGAATACTGTTGCCATGTCTGGTGTGATACTCCTGCTGTACATATCAAGATTCTTGACAAAATCCAAAGAAAGATCTGTAATGTAATTAATCCTGACCAGGCATCACAACTTCAGTCACTTTCTCACTGACGTGATATGGCTTCCCTCTGTCTTTTCTACAAATATTTTCATGGCAACTGCTCTGATGACCTTTTTACCTTCAACTTCATGAACAAGTGTTATTTTAGATTGGTTTCGTGGTCCCACCATTTTACTGTTGAAATGCAACTGCTTCTTCTACTCTAACAGTTTCTTTTCTTGCACTTCCCACCTGTGGAACTCCCTTCTGTTTATTTACTTCTCTGGTAACCACCAACTTCAAAAATTTAAATGCAACATTAATTGCCATTTTCTGTCTTTTTGAATCTTGTTCATCTTTTGTCCTTTCCTCAATCTTCCCTATTCTCAATTTTCTCTTTTACTTTCACACCCTGTAATTCCCTGTGTACTACTAGCATTCCTGCCTTGCTCAGGGTGAAATGATTAAAAAAATAAAAATTTGATTTAAAATCTTTTGAAGATGTAATTTTCTAATGTATATTTAATAAAGAATAAATAGTTAAACATCTTAAAACATGTACTATAAAAAAAGTGTAGGTACCTACACTAAATTGCGATACCTAGGTTTAAAATGAATTTTTACAAATGGGAAACCTTTCTTGAAGTTTTCATTTTAGCTTTAATTGAAAACTAAAGGATCAAATTTACTATTTCCAGTAAGCAAAATACTCTGGTGTATTTTGAACACAAATTATATTGATTGGAATTAATTTTTTTTTTGTTTTTGCTAAAATAGCTGATTAGCATCCTTTTTAGTTGTCTTTCATTGCAATGTAATTCTCTGTATTAAAAAATCTTCCAAAAGGATTAAAAAATTTAATAAAATAATAAAAAAAATACTTTGGTCTTTCCTCTTAATAAGATAAACATTTTAATGAAATTTGCTTTAATTAAGTTTGGGGCCTTATTTTAACATGCAAATTCTTCAGCAAATTAGTAGAGGTACCTAAAAAGATTATTATTTTAGAATTGAAATCATATTGATAGTGAGGTGGATTCTATTTTTCTTTTCATACTTGTTACCTACTGTTCTCTTTTTATCTTGGTTGAAGTTGTCTTTTTCATGATGCATACCCATAAATTTGGCTTTGAAATGAAAAATCTTTACAGTAACAGGATTTTAAAAATTAATCAATATTTGGGGAACAAAAGTGAAATTTCATTATTTACAGGTAGCACACCTGAAAAATGTGATGCTAGCATAAAAAATATCTACATGTTCTGTTACATATGGCATTTCCATTGGTTATATAATTTTTTTTTCCCTATTTAAATAATTACAATTTATTTTTAAGACATTTCTTAAGTTGTTAATTTGGTAAAAATTCACATTTCCCTGCATGAAAAATTGAAATATTTCTAACAAAAATTAAATTAATGTACATTTAAGACATTTTTGTTGGAACTTTTTAGATGTGGTATTATTATTATATACTTAGCTATTTGGATCAGCCTGCTCATAGTAGTTGTTATGCTCTCAATACATAGGTTATTTAACTCTCTGGCCTTCCTCCGGTGTATGTCCTCATAAAAAAGGTGACAAAGACTATTGCTTATTAACAGATATGAAATAAGCATGGAAAACTGAGTGAGAACAACTTATCTCTGTTGATTGAATAAAAGGTTTGGTTTGAAATACCAAGTAGGTTACCAAAAATGTGTGTATAATAATTAAGATGAGATGCTGATTTGAATTACTAAGCAGCTACTGCTGCTAAAAAAACTTAACACATTCATTCCCACTCTTTCAAAAATGAGACAGTGTGCATTAATAAGTTTATATAATAATAAGTAATGTAAGATGCTTATTTTAAATTTTATAATTAATACCAGATTCTATGGTGGGCATTAAATTTTATTAATTAGTATGATTATTTGGTAGATAAATAGTAATGTTTTGATAATTTTCTTAATAAATATTTATGATTTGTAGGTTGATGATGGAAATTCTCCTATGAATTCTAATTTTCCTTCAAATTTGACAAGAAGTATTGCAGGTCTTCTGTTTCTAGAAAATGACAGTATTAATGAAGGGTATGTCTGATTTTTTTTAAAAATTTAAAACTTGAAATCAGTATACTGATTTAAGTTTTTCAGCTGTTTCATTTACTGGTTTACATTTGGAGATATTAAAATTCCTTTTAATATTTCTGGCCTAGGAGTATTTTTTGTAATAATCAAATTTTTCTGTATTTGAAGTTCTTAATGGTTATCAGTTTAAAAAACAAATGAAGTGAAAATTGTTTTTGTTGTTTAATCATGTATCTTTGACACTGAAATTTAAATGTACTAAATATGACAGTCTATATATCAAACAGCGATTTCAAGATTTTTTCCCTGATTATTTGTTATGGAAAAAGTGAAAACTAGACATTATATAAATTTGTAAGAAGAGTAAATTACAAAAAATTAAGATTGTATATTTTTTGACAAAATTAATATTTATTATAATTTTGATAGGATGTAAAATTTTGTGAAATCTAGATGGTTGTCATTAATTGCTGTGTAAATCTAAATATTATAACTTCCTATTGTAGGGTTATTGTGATAACACAGACTTGTACTTGGTATAATATAATTCGCATAAGTATTCTCTATATGTAATGCTTAGGCTACTTGCCATAACACTTGTATAGTAGCATGAAGACTGTCTCCAAAATGACTACTATCTACCTCATACATACTCTTTATAGTATTGGATGAGTTCATAGAGTCACTGGGGGTGTAATCTTTATTCCACAACATCTCGCGTTTTGAGATTACTTTATTAAATAAATATATTTTTTTATTTTTATCAAGTGTTAGTATCTCCCCCTCCTCTTTTTGGAAAGTTTGCTACCATACTTTATTTTGTCACATTTTTAACTAGTCCTTATAAGTACCATAATTTGTTTTAGTACTGGCACAAAAATGCTGTACAGCATTTTGATTGATTTTTCAGGTCTTTCATTAGTGAGTTTTGAAAACATTTGCTGTAACATCTGTATAGTAGTATGAAGTCTGACTCCAAAATGACTACCAATTACCTCATACTATGGAACTCTTTATAGTATTGGATGAGTTCATAGAATCATCAGGAGTGTGCTCTTTACTCCTCAACACTAAAAAAGATGATTTTTGAGAATTGTACCTAATACTGATGCAATTTTATTGCTGATTACTTTTTTATATTTAATTCTTTTGATCAAAAATGAAAATATTTTAAGTATGTTTGTTATAGCATTTTTGTAATTTTCTTTTCAGAGCTGCACATCTTTTGGTAATTACCTTCTCTGGTGAGCTGCATAAATATTTAGTGAACCGTAATGGTCAATACCAGTTGGTGCACTCTTTCAATTTCACCTTTCACCATCAACAAGGAGTGACTGCAGTAGTCTACATTCCCATCCACAGTCTCCTTATCATTGGCAGCCATGTTCCTGCTGCAACTGGACTTGATAATTCCATGTTGGAAGCAGAACAACATGGTCTCAGTTTATGGAGGATTTTATCTTCTTTCCCATTCTACAAATTAATCACAGATTATGAGGAAGATATAAAAAAAGTAAGTTGCACTTATCATATCAATTTATTATTTATTCTATTGCATTTTTTTGCTATTATGCTATTTAAGGAACACATCATAATTACATTTTATAATCAATTGATTTAAGTTTTGTTCTAGGCAGTAGGGCAGTCTGTTAAAAACACTTATTGAAAATCACTGTACTCAGTTAAATCCATATCTGTATTAATATTCTGCTGTGAAATAGTGTATAAATTGTAATTTACTAAATACAGCAAATTACAAACTTTATTTCCAGTGACTTTCAAAAAATAAAGATTTTAGTTGCAAGACTTTCATGGATAGCTAGTTGGTTGAGTTAGTTTTGTATTCCTTTATTCTAGCAGCTCTATTTGTTGAGCTGGATTTTTGAGTTGTTAAGAAAAACTAAGATTTTCATGTAACATTGTAGTAGTAATAGGTGTTGTGATGAAAGAAATGACTTACCCCGGAGATCAAAACGAGCATGGACATGTCTTGTGTGTATGGCTGCTCTTGGGGGCGCAATTTCTGAGTGCTTGCCTCGTCTTTACAAGATGGGATTTGCACATATGCAAATTCTAGCCTGCTTGAGGAGACATAAAAAGCAAAGGATTTTCTTTTTTGGGTGAATTACATTTGCTAGTCTGATGAATGGATTGACAGGAGAAAATGAAGGCGAAAGAGACATGATCGACTTTGTCAACTGAAAAGTGCTCGGTGTGTGGTGGTGTAGAAACAGAGCCCCAAAATCTATTTCCTTTAGGCGAATGAAGAAGATGATGATGATTCAGTCTGTTGGCGAATGCCACACTTGATTTCTTTTTTTACCCCAACATTTATTTTTTCCTACAAGCTATTTCAACGTTTGCTTTTTTGTTTGCTGTAATGGCAGGAAAGGTTTTTGACATCTGGCTAATTCTGGAATTTCATGGCTTTTCATCAGATCACACAGTGTCTGAATGTATGGAACTTGTGTGCAAGATGTGTGGGGTGGATAACGTTGAGCACATTATACCACTAAGATTGAGAGGTGGAGGTCTGTTGGTGTACCAACAATTTTCCCATGACCAGAGGGAGGACTTGGAACAGGTGAAACAAGCCCTTCTTGTAGCCTTTGCACTGGATCCTTTTGTGGCATTTGACAAGTTCATATCTTGTGTACATCCTGGAGAAACCATAGACGAGTATTTGGGGAAACTGCAGAACCTGGCCTGTTTGGTTGGAGGAGGTCTATCCGATCAATGGCTGACTTGTACGTTTGTCTCAGGACTTCCTAGTCATGTCAGATAGCAATTGTGCGCATCCTCAAGGATGGAAGTTATGACATTGGAGCAGGTTCTCATCAGGGCTCGAGCCCTCCTGACTGGGGAAGTGGAGATTGATGAGCCTGTTGTTGCTGCCGTCAGGCAATGCAGGGTTCTCCCTCGTGTACCTGTAGACCCACCTCCCCCCCCCCCGAACAAAAGGATAGCAGTGCTATGAGTGTGGATCTAATCACTTTGCTATGCACTGCTGGAAACACAGGGAGAGGAGGCAAGGTGACAAAGCGAAAAGGAGTCTCTAAGAGATACTCTGCTACTGGTGCCAGAAAAAAAGGACATGTTGCATCAAGGTGTCTGAGAAACAAGGCCAGGGGCGAGAAGTAAGCACCATTCTCTCCCCACACAGACTAAAAGAGGTCCTCCCTGTGATAAAGGTCAAAATTGATTGGATAGACTGAACAGTATTGGTGGACTCTGGCTGCTCCTCGTCTGTTGTAAGTGGGTTGATAAGACAGAAATGCACCACAATCTTGACAGCAGGCGGGAAGTGCCTTTTTAGTCACGGAGTTGGAAGCATCACATTGAAAGTGACCAACAGAAATCCCCTTGAGATGGATGTGCTAGTGGTGAACAGCAAGCCATTGGGATTTGACCTCCTCCTAGGAATGGACATCATTAAGGAATTGGGCAGTATGCACATCGACGAGCGAGGCAGGGTGCATTTTTCTGAGGCAGCCATCACTTTGGGTGCTACAATAAAATTGTAAGAATCCAATTTTTGTGCAGAATTCTATTGACACACCTAATGCAGAACAGTGTCGTGGAAGTGGTCTGGTAATCAACCACCAGAGAATTTATGCAACAGAGTTTCAGAATACAATGTTCCTGCTAGATCTCGAGCAGAATATGATAGGGAATTACAGACATGGATCAGTAATGGGTGGTTGGTACCTTACCCAGAAGAGGAATTGGGGCTCCCAAAGGGTTTGATCACACTGATGGCAGTCATCCAACAAAATAAAGAAAAGGTAAGACCTGTGCTCGACTATTGAGAATTGAATGAGCATGTGGATGCATTCACAGCTTGTGCAGATATATGCGCACAAAGGTTGAGAGAGTGGCAACCAGCAGGCTTGAACGTGTCAGTGTTAGATCTTCGAAAGCATATCTTCAAGTATGTGTGCACCGATCGCTGTGGCCTTATCAAATCGTGCTAATTTAATGGACGGAGGTATTGTCTGACCTGTATATGATTTGAGCTTAATGTGGCACCATCCATCATGCAGGCAATTGTTGACACCATTTTAACAAAAGACAAACGCATACAATGAGAAACGTCTGCCTACATTGATGACATATATGTTGTGCCCGCAGCATGTATGAAAGAATATCTTGACAGCTTTGGACTCAGAAGCAAAAAACTGGAGAAGCTAAAGGATGGTGCAATATGAGGACTGGTAAAAACGGTTGCTGAAACATTAGTTTCATAATACCCAGAAATTAATACACGGATGTCCTCAAGGACACATGGCACAGTGGATAAAGGCGTTGGTTAGAGTGTGAGTTCAATACCCGGCTAAGGCAGTAGAGAACTTTCAGAGGGAAAATTAACAGGAGAGAGTTTAACTGGAACTAGAACATTCGACATTCTAATCACCTGAAGAAGGTCGGAGAGTACAATGGCCAAAACGTTGTAATAAATATGGCGACAAAGATGAGGAAAATAGTCCGAATAATGTAGATAATGTACATAATACCTCATCTCAGAAATATAGATTCTGTCTCATTATCACCCAAAGCAACATATTTTCATTATTATTAGACATCTTTCTGTGGATGGCTTCATCAAGCGGAGAACATCCATTACTGCTGGTTGGGACAAAGTTGATGATGCCCCTTGATAAAATGGCAAATGGTGTGTCAAGACTTCATCTCTTGCTAACAGTGTGTCGTTAGAATGTGATGGGACTGTGGTAGAGGGCCAGAAAAAGACTAACAGAACACTCCTTGAATTTGGCAATCCTCTGGAAGGCAACTACCTGTTGACAGATTCCGCTTGTGTCCATAAATGGGTGTCAGAGAGGGCCAGAGTGCGAACAAAAGCAGCGAGCGAGATGCTTATCTGATGATGGCTCGACACGCTGATGAAACTGGTGAACGAATATGTGTTATCAATGGATGTGACCTTAGTTAAATCTAGCCAAAACAAAGCAGATCAACTGACGAGGGTGCCTCAGAGGTGGAACACTGAGCCCATACATCCTACTCGTAGCGCATCTGTGAGCTCAGTTGGGTCTGATCAAATCAGAACTATATACCGACAGAGCAGCCATCCTTTGTAAAACAGATTAAACCTGCAGTGTCCAAGGGCAACTATGAGAACCGTTGTCAGGGAGTGGGAGGAATGTCAGTCAATCAACCCATCACTGGCCAGAGAGTACTGTGGATGTTGATGAGACATGGCACTGGGTAGCGATGGACATTACCCATTATAAGGGAACCCATTTTTTGACATTAATTAATTGCGACCCCACTTGGTTTACCATCTGGCGACGTCTCCATCGACAGGATGCAGCAAGTGTGATCAGCCTGTTAAAAGCACTATTTTGCGAGCAGGGCCTGCCAGCTGAAATTTTGACATATAACGACACTGCCTTTTGCAGCAGCTTGTTTAAAAAATTTCCTGAATGAGATCCATTGTGCATACATTCCCTCAGGTAATGGCATCATCGAGCAATGCCACAGGACTGTGAAAAGGATTTGCCGTCAGAAAACAGTGTGCTATATCAGAAGCAGTGTACTGGCACAATGCCACTCCAAAGGATGACGTTCCCCCACTACAGCACAAACCAATATGATTCATCATTATCACATATGGCTGAATGGTATTGATGGAATGTCAGCACTGGCACCTGACCAATGGTGGGCTGTCTTCAAAACAGGCAACCAAGTGTGTGTAAAGGTCCCCCATGGGCGATGTATGACCAAATAGAAGGTTCAGCATGTCACTGGAGTTAAGAGCACACAGAATGTCTTGATTGACGGAATGCCACGCCATGTCAAAGATCTGTGGCCATGATTAGACCAGGCCCTCTGACAAACTGCTCTGATGTGTCTTCAGAGAGTGAAAGAGTTATAACTGTTGGAAAAAAAGCCGGATATGCCAGCACCCAGCATAGATGCAGCCAACACCTCTTCTCATATGTAATCATGAGATCAGGGGAAGTGTAGTAGTAATAGGTGTTGTAATGAAAAAAATGACTTACCCTGGATATCGAAACGAGCACAGATGTGTCTTGCGTGCAAAGTGCTGAAAAGAAAATATGGCCGCTCTTGGGGGCGCAATTTCTGAGTGCTTGTCTCATCTCTACGCGATGGGATTTGCAAATATGCAAATTCTAGCCTGCTTGAGGAGATATAAAAAGAAAGGGATTTTCGTTCTTGGGCAAATTACATTTGCTAGTCTGATGAATGGATTGACAGGAGAAAAAGGTGAAAGAGACACAACTAACTTTGTCAACTAAAAAGTGCTCGGAAAAATAATGTTGCCAGCTATACATTTTTGAAACAATAATGTTGCCAGCCATACATTTTTGAAACAATAATGTTGCCAGCCATACATTTTTGAAACAATAATGTTGCCAGCTATATGCTTTTGAAACAATAATGTTGCCAGCTATGCATTTTTGAAAAAATAATGTTGCCAGCTATATGTTTAATAGTACTGTATATTTAATATATATATTTATATATATACATACACACCTTAATTAAGCATTAAATGACCCACTGGTTGATATGCCATAAATCCCAACCAACCAACATTTTCATTTTCCAGTTGAAAGGAATAACAGAAATATCATAGCAAAGCATATATGAAAAATAGTTAAAATCAAGTTTTAATACTTAAATCTTTTCACAGTATTCATTTATTCCGAGGTTTATAAGTTTGGTGGCATTGGTTTTCCAGTTATTTTTCTGAATTCCTGAGGTGTCATTTTTCTAAGTTTTGTAGGCTATTATCATTAGCATTTTATTTTTTAACAAAAGTAAAAATATACACTGTCATGCAGAATATTTGGTCCACCTTGGTAAATTAATTGCTTTGTTAATTTTACCCCCAAATTGAGAGTGATTAACACTAAGTTTTTTAATTCACTAATTGATTAGCATGTTCTCCATAGCAGTCTATTTATTTGACTAATCTTGTGCTGTGATTGACTAAGAATGAAGCTGATTAACATCTTTGTTGACTGCATCCAGTGGAGAGCTATATATTTTTTATTCACATAAAATCACTTTGGCCTTCAAGGTATGTTAGCATTTTCTTAAGTACACTCTCCCATGATATGAACACAGATATGATGACCGGGTGTATACATATGTACATACATATAAACAAATTAACAAACCACAAATGCACATATAAAAACAAGTAAACATAACAACCAACAATAAAATAATAAATAAAAAAGTTAACAAACAACACAAGTAGCCAAAAAACTACACACAGATCCACAATTATTTCTACCAAATAGCCCCTAGAATAATTCAGAAATATAACTGCCCAATAAATAACTGTTAGAACAATACAATAGACTGCCCACAATGAATCACTGACCTGCATATATAGTCAAGCAAAAACAGAATGAATATGGCCTGACAATTATATATATGCATAAAACAGACTCTCACTGCTGAGGGTAGACTTCAATGTCCACTTTGATATATATATATATATATATATATATATATATATATATGTAATGAAAAACAAACCACTTTAATGTACCATTACGATAATTTATTTCACCTAAATCCTTTTTTAAGGATTCAGGATCATCAGGTAAATCTTCCAACGATGAATTGAGAAAAAAAATGGGATTAGAAATTGGTGGGTAGTGTAATTTGTAATTTAATAGAGGGGGTTGAGAGTGGTAGTTAAACAGACAATATAAAGTATAGGGAGGGGTTAATTTTATATCTCTCTTAAGTATGTTTTATATTGGAGTAGGAGGAGTGACAGAAACTTGACCTCTTTAGATGGTTAATAAAACGGAAATGAATTGTAGAAAATGTATACAAGTGAGTCTTATGGTAAAGAGAGAGATAGGGGGGAGGGGGAAAGAGAGATGGAGTTGTTATAATTTTGTTTTAACAAAATTATGTAAAAGATAGTTTACAATGTTTGATAGAAAATTCGATGTCTGAAAAAAATTTTGTTATTAACTTAAATGTTTAATTTTTTAAGTAAATAGTTTCAGGACTAAATATAACTATTATTGTAATAAACATATTTATCTAGGACATAAAGAAATATTTAAAATCTTAATAGTTTATTCACCCGACTAATTGTATTTCCACAATATAAAAAAAAAAAATAAAAAAATAAATAAATAAATATATATAACATCTATTTTAAAATTTAAAATTAATTTATGAATGTAATTTATTTATTATATTGGTAAACTAAATTAAAGATTAGGTTTCATTATTTAATAGAATTTGAGGGTAATATTAATTTTCATTTATTCATATATGTCTCACAAATGTATTCATGTGAATCCCTACATACATACGATCATTAACAAGTCAAAAAAAAAAAAAAAAAAAAAACCATAGAAACACTTGAGATAATTTACACAAAAATTCATTTATCCTCGTACATAAACTATATATACATTTTACAATCTTTATCTATATTTCAAAATATATATAGATTTCACAGTTAAAATTTAATTTTATCAGTGTGATTTCAGAAGTGTTTCATTTTAAAGGAATTTAGCTAATATTATTACTATTATTAATAGTCAAAGAATGGTATATTTAAATTTAAATTATAAATTTAGAAATGAAACTCCCTTCCGAAGAAAACAAAATTTAAACTATAGAATATTACAAAAGAAGGACATTACAAATTAAGAAAATAAATTAAAATGTCATTAGAAAGACCCAATATTTCATTTAAAATCAATTCATGCACGTACGCACATATATACATACACACACACACACACATATATATATATATATATATATATATATATAAATATATACATACACACACACATATATACATCCACATATATATATACACATATACATACATATACAATTCATATATCCATATACAAATCTATATATCAAAAAATTAATCTAACCATTTAATCATCCGTATATATATATATATAGAGAGAGAGAGAGAGAGAGAGAGACATACTCATATACACATACACACCCTTAAATAGATATACATTCATATATAAGCACAAAACCCTACATACAAAACAAAATATAAAAAGAATACATATATACATATATATATACATATACATATGTACATTTACCAAATATAAATTCTAAGGTAATTACGTCTATATACATATATAGATTACAAGTAGTTTAATCCATAAAAACACACATGTTTAAGTACATGTACACACACATATACTCGTACATACATATATAATATACATATACATACAAAACAAACATAAAAACATTTATACATATACATCCACACCCATGCAGCATACACGTTAAAAAAAAAAAAAAAAAAAAATTATTCAGTATTCAAACATGCTTCATATTAGTATATTTATACTCACACACGTGTATATCTATTTATACATATATATCCATACTACCATACATATGTGTCCACAATATAAATAAATAGTTACCCTTATCTATAATGTTCATATATATATATCTAAATAAGTTCACATAAAAAAAAAAAAAAATTTTAAGTTCCACAACACATTTATCAAAGGGCACAGTGTCAGTATTTCCATATATTCATTTAAAACAATTTATATTTTCTATTTATATATCTACACATACTTTCTTAAAATGAGGTGATTTTTATGCCTACATTTACAAATCAACTCATTATGTCTGTTCAATAGTATGTCCGGATCCTTATGTTTTATAATTAGTATTTTTTCCATAATGCACAAATTGCATCGGTCTCTGAAATTAATCGGAGTTTTGGCTTTTGAGACGATTTTCCATTCTATTTGTGGGGTTAATTTGTTTTCCAATAACTCCCAATAGTGCTTTGAAAGTGCAGTTTGGTTTTTTTTTGATTCATTATAAAAGGATTGGCGATGGTTGTAAAATCGTTGTTTCCAACTTCCTGCAGAAATACCTATGTCGATCTTCTTATGTTCAGTTTTTTCTTTGGGGAAAATCGTAGCTTCGTATACTATGTTTTTGGACAAACATACTCCTTCTACTAGACAGACAGATCCTTCCCTGCAGTTACAGGTAGATTTGGTCTTTGGGCTTGTATTAGGATCTTTTTGAAGTTGATTATAAAATTCATTTAAAATTTTACTATTATGGGAGCTAATAATTTTTTCCATGTTGTTCATGCAGGAATAACTAATTTTTAAATTCATTCTATTGAACAACTTTTTTAATAGCTTATCTTTTTTAAAATGTTTATCTATAAGTTTAAGAAAATATTTTCCTATATTAATGTTCGACAGCTTACAGAAGGGTGGGTTGAACCATATAATTTTCCTATTTCTATTTCTAGATTTAGAAGACGTGTCGCTAGTAGATTTATCTATATAAGTGAGTGTTTGTTTGAATTTGCTTTTTAATAGGGCTTGATTGTATGTTGATTTATTTTGATCAAAGATGCTTTTACTAGAGTATAGTTTATTTATTCTAGTATTTACAGTGTTAGGGATCTGTTTCATAATTGCTATAGAGTGGTTTGAGTCGATATTTATGTATATGGGCGATTGGTTCTCCTTTTGGAAAGGTTTATAAGTGTTATTTTCAAGATCAAATGTTACGTCTAGAAAATTTACTATTTTCAGGTTAGATGATATTTCTATTTTAAAACCTATATATTTGAAAGCCTTAATTATTTTCTTCTGGAGTTGGGATGTAAGAGGTCCATTAGAGTTAGGTATAATAATGAGACCATCATCCCTGTAAAGCCCTACATTTTGGGGGTTAAGAAATCTGCTCAGAATATCTAAAATATACATCCCTATTAGGTCCGCTATTTGAGCAGAATCAAACGCTCCCATTGGGACATCGAAATTGTCACTGTTATTTTTAAACCAAGTAGTTTCGTTAAGTTTAAGTACAGATTTTCTGGAATCCATTATGATTTTAATTTCCTCGTCAGTGATTTCAGTATAGTTTCTAGCAAAATTTAGGCTATTTTCTAATAAATCTTTAGAAATGGAGGGGTAAAAATCGATAATGTCTAATTGGATAAAGGTGGCTTTATTTTTATATTTTATATTTTTGAACCACTTAATGGTGTCAGATGAATCTTTCCAAAGGTTTAAGGGATAATTTTCTAATATAGATACGTTTATTCTTTTAAGAATGTTTCTAGAAATTAGTCCTAATTCTGATTTGGAGGGATTTATTAATCTGGACTGTATATTATTTTGAAAGTTAGGTTTATGGTCTTTAAAAAATAGGTAGGCATCTTTTAAGTGAGTAGTGCCCATTCTATCAGCAATATTGTGTTTAAATGCAAATTTAGTGGTTTCTCTGTGTATGGAGGATAAGTGGTTGGAGTTATTATCATTTTTATAAGAGTTAGATACTTTGTTCAGAA